>JANZLC010000004.1:16032227-16043521 GCA_026413385.1 Erythroxylum gracilipes
TGGTAAACCGAATTCTAGTTATCATGCTTGAATTAATTGATATGGTTGGGGATCTGATTTGAATGCTGCATACTTAAATATTTTTCTTCGCATTGCATGTTTTTGTTTTTCTGCACTTTGTTTTTCAGGTTTTCTACATTCTGTTCTTTTTCTTACTTGAGGACAAGCAAGAGCTACCTATGGGGTGGGAGGATAGTTAGGCTGGAACTGGATAAGTCTTCTAGGAAAACTCCAATCACGACCTGTTATGAAGGAGCTCATCCGAGTTTTTAAAGGAAAGGAAGGAGTAGCTCGTGGAAAAAACTGCCTATTAATAAGAGGTCCCCTAGTGGACCAATTGTCAAACCATAAGGAGGCAAGGCGACTGTCCTTAATCACACATAAGCTATCCTGATGAACCGTATCCCTCAATTTCAACAATTGAGTGAGAAAAAAGGAGTGGGAACTTGTTGGCTTAATGGCCCATAGACTATTCCCCCTAAGGGAAAAGGATTAAATGTTACTCTCATATAAAGGTGTATTCCCCTCCTTTAACAAAGGTGTATTTCCATATGTCATCTATTTACCTCTTGTAATGTTTTCCAAATCCTATCAAATGCATTCAGAATAATATCATATAATAGGTATCTTCAAATTCATATAGAATTGCAAGAGTTGAAAAAGACTGATCTTACCTTCTTAGAGTATCTTCAAAAAGTAAACTCTAATTCACTATTTTATTGTAGCTGGGAGATCCCTCTCCCTAACAAAATTCAATGCCATAATCTACTACAATATTGGATTAGACTACCATAACATCACTACAGCTTTAAATTTTTATCCTCATCTAATTTCATTTTTTTGAATTACATATGGAGAATTCGTGGCTCACAAGATACTTCTAAAATTCTCTCATGTCCAACCAGTTGTTGACATTGTTGTCAAGTAAAACCTGGTTCTACTTTTTCCCATGCCATTTGCTTAATCACAATAGTATTTTTCTCTAACAACATGATCTTGTCTAAATGGCAATAACAATGATGCTTAAAAGAACTATGAACCATGTCAGTTATATATGTTTAAGAACCATATAACTACTATTTGTTGTTTCTTTTGTGGGTGTCGTTCATATAGTAGTAATAATAGTTCTCGAAAGAATTATATACTATGTCAGAATTGCAAGTACAGAAACTAAAAAATATTGTTTGTTGTTCCTCGACCACCAAGGTCTTGCCCAAAAAGTAACAACTGTGCTCGATAGGATTGTGAACCAGATCAAATATACCAGTAAAAGAACCTCATAAATGTTGTTTGTCATCATCATATCAAACTCAACCTTGTATTCCTTACAATTCGTAAGCGTACATAGGTCAATTTCCTCCTTAAGTCCTTCGCCACAATACATCTTACAATAATCTCTAGCACCTTGGTATCCGGGGCTAATTATCATGTTGCTTTTGTGATGTAAATCAAGCATCTACTCGAGTTTTACAAGTTTTAAAGTAATTAAGCCGTGAAGAGGGGCTTCAACATGTTTCCAATGTTCATGCGAAGTGCCAAATGTTATTAAAGATTCACTGAAGGACGTTGGAGGACCATTGATAAGTATTGAAGAATAATTCAAAGATTCTCTTGTTGGTTTCAGTATAAATAAATAAATATCTTTAGTTTGGTTGTTTTGTTAAAGCCCGATTATGACGGATAGTTTCAGCTTTATAGCTAGTCAAAAGTAGTCCCTAAAAGTTAGCTTGCAGTTAATATGTGAGTCTAAATATTTTGTTAAGTCTGTTTTGATGTACGCTTATTTATACAGGCATGTTAACTTTTGAATGTGCGTGAAACAACAATAAAGTGAAAAATAGCAGAGAGTTCCATTTGTCTTGTCACTTCTTTTCTTTTTCATTTGTCCTGTCACTTCTTCTTTTCTTCATTTTTCTCAACAAACTTGGTATCAGAGCCATTTGTATCTTGTGGCATTTGAGTGGGTAGTGTCTAGGTCCAGTGTGTAAGAGTGAAACACTCATTGGGTAAGTTGAGAAACACAAGAAAGTAAGAGTGATTGTATGAGATGGCAGTGATATCCAGATTTTCTACTTCTTAACCACCCTTGCCCATTTTCAACGGTGAAAAATACGAGTGGTGGAGTATTAAAGTAAAGACATTGCTCAAGTCCCAAGAGCTATGGGACTTGGTGGAGTATGGTTATGTTGATATTCTGGAACCTACTGAGGAAGAAAGGGAAAGGCTAAATGAAATAAAGAAGAAAGATGCCAAAGCATTGTTCATCCTCCAGCAAGAAGTACATGAGATAATGTTTTCGAGAATTGCAGCAGCGACTACTTCACACCAAGCATGGTCAATTCTGCTGACAGAATTCAAAGGTGCTTCAAAGGTCATTACGGTAAAGTTGCAAACTCTCAGACGTGATTTTGAAACCTTGGCTATGAAGAATGATGAATCGGTTGTTGATTTCTTGCCAAAGGTAATGACGATAGTCAGTCAATAGAGGTCTTATAGTGAATATATATCTAATGAAACGATTTGTGCAAAGATTCTTAGAAGTTTGACACCGAAATTTGATCATGCGGTAACTGCTATAGAAAAAGCCAGGGATTTGTCAATTCTTTATGTTGATGAATTGATGGGATCCCTTCAATCTCATGAATCACGAATCAACAAATCTCGTGAAAATCATGAAGAAAAGGCATTTCAAGTAAAGGAGGCACATCACCAGTCGATCGAACAAGGTCGGGGAAGAGGAGGATTTCGCGGTCGTGGTCGAGGTGGCAGAGGCAGTGGCAGAACTGAAGGAGGTGGCAGAGGCAAAGGAAACACAAAGAGTAACATTCAGTGTTATAATTGCAAAAACTATGGACATGTACAAGCTGATTGTTGGTATAAAAATCAATCTATGAATTTTGCAGCAAAAAGATGTATTCATTGCAATGTATATGGGCATGCTTCAGATGATTGTTGGTACAAAGGTGAGTCTTCTGCAACAGAACATGAAGAGGATAACAAACTTTTTATGGCTTATCTTGATACTACCGATAAGCCAAGTGATTTATGGTTTTTAGATAGTGGATATTCAAATCACATGACAGGCTCCAAATCCTTGTTTAAGAATCTTGATGAAACACAAAAGATTAAGGTGCAACTCGTCAACAAAAGGGAGATACAAGTTGAGGGGAAAGGCATGGTGGGAGTCGGCGCTAGTCAAGGTAGCGTAAAGATGCTAGACAATGTTCAATTTGTACCTGATTTAAGGTATAACTTGTTGAGTGTGGGACAGCTAATGGCAAGTGGCTATTCTATTTATTTTGATGATGATGCATGCATCATTAAAAACAAGAAATCTGGCAAGCAATTTTATGTCAGTATGACTCCAAATAAGATGTTTCCACTAGATTTTTCTAACATAGAGAATGTTGCTCTCGCTGCAAGTATAAAGAATGATTCGACGCTATGGCATTTGCGGTATGGACATCTGAATATAAAAGGCCTGAAGCTTCTAAGTGATAAAGGTATGGTTCTTGGATTACCGAAAATTTTCTCTCTTGATTTATGTGAAGGGTGTATTTATGGGAAACAAACCTGAAAGTCTTTTCCTGTAGGAAAAGCATGGAGAGCTTCTAAATGTCTAGAATTAATTCATGTTGATTTATGTGGGCCTATGCAAACGAAGTCCTTGGGCAGGAGTCGCTATTTCTTTCTATTTACTAATGATTATAGTCATATGAGTTTGGTATATTTTTTGCAAAACAAGTCAAAAAGTTATGAAAAATTTCAAAAATTTAAGGCTATGGTAGAAAATCAAAGTGAGTGTCATATCAAAGTCCTTCGAATAGATAGAGGAGGAGAGTTCTTGTCCAAAGAATTTAATATGTTTTGCGATGATAATGGTATTCATAGGGAGTTAACAACTCCTTATACTCTAGAGCAGAATGATGTTGTTGAACGGAAAAATCGAACAGATGTGGAGATGGCCATAAGCATGTTACAGGCAAAGAGACTCTCACATCAGTTTTAGGCAGAAGCTGTGGCAACATCTGTCTATTTGTTAAATCTTTTACCAACAAGGGCAGTATTCAATCAAACTCCATATGAAGCCTGGCATGGTAGGAAACTGGATGTAAGTCACTTACGAGTCTTTGGGTGTGTTGCTTATGCTTTAATAAATTCTCAATCTCGTCAAAAACTTGATGAAAAATCAGAAAAATGTATTTTTATTGGCTATTGTATCCAATCCAAAGCATATAGATTGTATAACCCTCTTGATGGTAGAATTTCAATTAGAAGGGATGTTGTGTTTGATGAAAATACAAGTTGGCACTGGGAAGAAAAGTAAGCGCAGCATGAGATTCCTATATCCATTGAAGATTTTGCAGATGAAAAATAGGAATCTGCTTCAGCAAGTCCATTATCAAGCTCATCAAAAGCACCACCAACATCTGCACCACTTGAAGAGTTTTCAGAAGAACCTATTCAACTAAGAAGATCAACAAGGGACAGAAAATTGAATCCTAAATATTCTAATGACATTCATACTTGTCAATTTGTTCTTGTTGTTTCAGATCCTCTATACTATAAAGAAGCAGCCGCGAAGGAAGAATGGAAAAATGCAATGATGGAGGAGATGAAATCCATCCAAAAAAATGGAACATAGGAGATGGTGGATTTACTAAAAGGCAAAAATGCAATCGGCCTAAAATGGGTGTTCAAAACAAAGTTTGCTACAGACGGAAGTGTCCAGAAGCACAAAGCTCGTCTTGTAGTAAAAAGTTATGCACAATAATATGGTATCCATTTCGAAGAGACATTTTCCCCGGTCGCTCAATTTGAAACGATGAGATTGGTTCTAGCATTGGCTGCACAATTGCTATGGCCTGTTTATCAATTTGATGTCAAATCAGCATTTCTTAATGGTGATTTACAAGAAGAAGTTTATGTAGCACAACCAGAAGGTTTCATCAAAGAAGGCAAAGAGACAAAAGTGTACAATCTAAAATAGGCATTGTATGGATTGAAGCAAGCCCCTCAAGCATGGTATAGCAGAATTGATGGATATTTTCAACAAAAGGGGTATATAAGAAGTGAGAATAAGCCTACTTTGTATGTGAAGAAGGAAGGTAAAACTGATCTCATTGTTGTTTGTCTTTACGTAGATGACATCATTTATACTGGTTCCTCTACCTTTCTTATGGATGAATTTAAATCTCAAATGATGAATGAATTTGAAATGTCGGATATGGGCTTATTGCATTATTTCCTTGGTCTCGAAGTCAATCAAGCTGAAAATGGAATATTTCTTTCACAAAGGAAATATGCTAAGGACCTTCTCAATAAATTTGGTATGCTTAATTGCAAACCTACTACTACACCAATGAATATCAATGAGAAATTGCAGCAAGAGGATGGAGCAGAAATGGCAGATGCAAGAAGGTTTAGAAGCTTAGTTGGAGGTTTGATTTACTTAACTCACACTAGGCCTGATATTGTATTTCTTGTTGGTATTATTTCTCGATTTATGCAACAACCTTCAAAGATTCATTATGGAGCGGCAAAAAGGATCTTGCGTTACATTGCTGGAACTTCAGAGTATGGGATTTTGTATTCAAAGACTTCCAATTTTAGATTATATGGATACACAGAGCAAATACTTTCACTCTAGGCTCAGGAGTGGTCACTTGGAGTTTTAAAAAGCAAATTATAGTGGCATTGTCAACCTCAAAGGCTGAGTATATTTCAGTAACGTCAACAACTTGCCAAGCCATTAGGTTGAGAAGAATGTTGGCAGATCTTTAACAAGAGAAAAAGGGAGCAACAAAAATATTTTGTGACAACAAAGCTTCTATTTCCATGACGAAGAATCCGACATTTCATAGCAGAACAAAGCAAATTGATATTCGTTACCATTTCGTGATTTGGTAGCAAAAGAGGAGATAACATTAGAATACTGTAGCACTCAAGAACAACTGGCTAATGTACTGACTAAGGCCTTATCTAAAGAGAAATTCTTCTACTTCAGAAACATGCTTGGAGTTTGCAAACTTTGAATTAAGGGGGAGTATTAAATAATAATTCAAAGATTCTCTTGTTAGTTTCAGTATAAATAAATAAATATCTTTAGTTTGGTTGTTTTGTTAAAGCTCGATTATGATTGATAGTTTTAGCTTTATAGCTAGTCAAAAGTAGTCCCTAAAAGTTAGCTTGCAGTTAATATGGAGTCCAGATATTTTGTTAAGTCTGTTTTGATGTACCCCTATTTATACAGGCATGTTAACTTTTGAATGTGTGTGAAACAACAATAAAGTGAAAAATAGCAGAGAGTTCCATTTGTCTTGTCACTTCTTTTCTTTTTCATTTATCTTGTCACTTCTCCTTTTCTTCGTTTTTCTCAACAATAAGGAAGTAAAGAAGACCAAAAAAGCTCTCAAAGACTTGAGGGTAGATCTTTATTTAAAGAGTGAAGATTTGCTACTTCAAGGTACTAAAGTTAAGACTATGATGTTGATTCAAGTGACATTGATCTTTTGTTAGGTTTACGGATTGGAAGAATTGAAGCAAACTAATGCCATAGTTGAACTTATAACTGATGCCAGACTTGTCACTGTGGTTATGTATAGATTTCCAAAATAGAACCAACACCTACTTTGGAAGTTGGATTGAAACTAAACTCGTATTTTTGTTAGTTTTTAAATTTTAAACTTCTATTTAGATACAGATAATTAAAGTATTTTGGAAAAAGTAAAAATGAGAGATAAGCATGAGAGAAAAGAAGTGAGTTTAACTTCTATTTATATACAGATAATTCAAGTATTTTGGAAAAAGTAAAAATGAGAGATAAACATGAGAGAAAAGAAGTGAGTTTAGTCGCAAGAGTGGGAGTAAGAGATGAATTCTTGGCTAAACATCAAATAATTTTTGATTTTGTAGGTAAAGGTGTTGATTTAAATACAAATCATTTTGAGCAGAGGAGAAATGATGATAATCAAGAATCTACTTAAGCTACACAAGTTTTAAAACAAGGAAACTACAAAGAGGGACTTAGACATGTTGCTAATAGTTCATATGGTGTACTGGAAGTAGCTGGAGATCTATTAAAGAATGTTGGAGGACCATTAATAGGGGTAAAGTAAAGAAGGCCATAAAATCTCTCAAAGACTTAATGGTAGATATTTATATAAGGAGTGAAGTTTGTTACTTCAAAAGGCCAAAGTCAAGCCTATGATATTGATTTAAGTCAGAAGCAAGCTTTGAAAAAAGAGTTATAGAACATAATTAGGTGCTAGAGTCAGAAGTAAACTAAAGTCAATCTTTCGTTAGGTTTAAATTAAAATTAATGTTTAGGAATTTTATGTCCTTGGGGCAAAGCCTATATAAAACTATGCTATGAATGTAAAGAAGGAACTTATACTTTTGGTTCAATCAAATTAACTTGGAGCAAGTTTTATTCATCTTTTTTCTTAGAGAAACTCTTTTTTTAGGTTCTTTAATAACTAACACTCGTTTCTATCCTGCTGGTGGTGATTAACTTTAAGATCTTATTACTCCTAATCTTTCTTTTTTGAAGTATGGAAATTCATATCATTTTGTGTATTTTTGTATTTGTTTTTCTTAGATCAAACTTGTCAATATATAGAATAGAACTTGATTCTATCATATTAATACCAAATCTCAGTAGTCCAATTGGTGAGAATTTTGTCATTATGATCTTTCTACCATAAGCATTGCAAGTGAATAACATGGTAATAACTGTCTACTTTTTCCTAAGTCTAATGTGTTGCTTGCTAAGGAATCAGAGGCCATTAATGAATTAACTAGAGTTTTAGAAAATTAAGAGTCCTTTTTTAAACAGGCTTCCAGGATTAAATGGATAAGGGAAGGGGATAGGAATACCAAATTTTTCCATAACTCTCTAACTGAAACAACATCCATTCTATAGAAGTGGGTAATGGGAGAAGGATAGTAGGTCATGAAGAGATAAAAGATCAGTTTTTTGACTTCTTTCAAAGTTCTATTGGAAGTAAAAAGTCTCTTCATTCTTCAAAGGACTTTGTGGATAAACTTTTTCATTAAGCCTTACCTGAAAACCTTTATAACTCTCTTATAGCTGAATTTTCAGCTCAAGAGATTAGAGAGGTTTTCAACTCTTTCAACCTTAATAAGGCTCCTGGTCCGGATGGGTTTATGGGTTTTTCTTTAAACAAACCTGGCACATTATTGGGGGAGATATCACTCGAGCCATCTAAGATTTTTTCTAACATGGAAAACTTCTCAAAAAGTGTAATTCCACCTTTATTACTCTAATTCCTAAAAAAGCTCACCCCTCCACAGTGTTAGATTATAGGCCTATCTCATGTTGCAACATGCTTTGCAAGGTGATAGCAAAGATCATTGCTAATAGGATTAGAGAAATTCTTCCTCACATTGTTAGTCCTAACCATAGTGCTTTTATTAAGGATCGGAGAATTAGGGATAACATCTTGTTGGCCTAAGAAATTTTCAAGAGTTATCACCTTTCAAATAATCAGAAGAGATGTGCCTTCAAAATTTACCTCTAAAAAGCTTATGATTCCATTCATTGGGATTTCCTCATTAATGCTTTATAAGCTATAGGCCTTCCTCCTAAGTTCATCGCTTGGATCCAAAAGTTCATTTCCTCCCCTTCGTATTCCATTATGATCAATGGATCACCTTCCAATTTTTTTAAAGGAAAATCAGGACTGAGACAAGGAGATCCGTTATCTCCTTTTCTCTTTATTATCTATATGGAATTTTTTTTCTAGGAGCTTGAATGATTGCATAGTCAGAAGTCCTTCCTTCAAATACCATTGGAGATGCAAAACCCTTAAACTCACCTATCTCTTGTTTGCTGATGACCTACTGTTGTTTTGTCATGCTGACATAGGTTCAGCTCTAACCTTGCTTAATTGTCTAAGTTCCTTCTCTAGATTTTCAGGAATGGATATGAATCCTTCTAAGAGTCAATTTTTCCTATCTCAATACATGGATCACTTGTCCAATCAAATGGAAATATTGTCTAGACTTGGGAAAGGATCTCTCCCCATTAAGTATTTTGGAGTACCTCTCATTACAGGTAGGTTATCGAGGAGAGAGTGCTTACCCTTATTGGACAAGATTGATGTGAGAGTTAACAAATGGACCCTAAAAAATCTTTCCTATGCAGGTAGATTACAACTAATGATTTCTATTCTTTCCTCATTTCAAGTGTATTGGGCTTCTCACTTTATTCTCCCTTCGTCTATCCTCAAGAAAATAAAAGCTAAACTTAGGAATTTTTTATGGGCTGGGAAGGTGGATCTTAACTCTCATTCTAAAGTTAAATGGAGTAACTTTACTATACCAAAAAGGGAAGGGGGTTAGGGATTAAACATTTGCCAACCTGGAACCTTGTCTTGTTAGGAAAGAGGATATGGTATTTTTTTTATGATAGAGAGGCTCTGTGGGTTAAATGGGTGCACACGATCATTTTGAGAAGGAAAAATTTTTGGAGTGCACAACTTGACAATAATAGTTCTTGAAGTTTGAGGAAAATCTTAAGTGTGAGGGACAAATTGGGGAACAAATTCAGATTTAGGATAGGTAATAGACATTCCACACTCTTATGGCAGGATCCTTGGCATCCGAGGGGAATCTTGAAGAACTTTTCTTCACCTAAAGAGATAAATGGGTCAGGTCTTCCTTTGACAGCAAAAGTTTAGGAAGTTATCCAAAATAATGAGTGGACATGGCATGATTTTTCTATAGAAGTCATTGGTAATCTTGAACCCATTCAATACCAACCAAATAGTTCCACTCCGGATTATTTGTAATGGTTACCTAGCCATTCAAAAAAGTACACCAATGGATCAGCTTATAAATTCTTGAGACCTACAACCTAGCAAGTATCTTGGCATAATATGGTTTGGTTTAAAAACAACATCCCAAGATGTTCATTTATTCTATGGTTGGCAGTCCTTAATAAACTACAAACAAGGGATAAACTTCTTTTTCGCTATACTCCTAACCATTGCTCTCTTTGTATATCGGACCTTGAATCTAATGAGCATCTGTTTTTTAAATGCACATTCTCTAAAGCAATATGGGAACATTGTCTCAACTACTTCCAAATCCCCATTCCCAACCAGTGATCTGGATTCTGTTTCGTAACGATCGGTACAGCCAAATATATACCGGTGATGAATTCTAGCCGGTACCGGCCGGTACCACCAGTACCAAAAATTTCGGGACCATTCCGCAAAAAAAAGGGTCAGGGACCATTTTGCAAAAAACTAAAAATAAACCCTAAAAAATCAAATCCCCCCCTCCCCGACTTCGGACTCTCCCTCTCAGCTCTCACATCTCTATTCGTCTTCTCTCCCTCTCACATCGCCGCCGCTCCCTCACTGCTCGTCACCGTCGCTGCCTTGTTCTTCTCCGCCTCCTCTTCTTCTCTATCTTGGAGTCGTGGAGTCACCCTAGCGTCACCGTCTTCAATGCTTGAAGCCGTCACCGCCTGCTGAGGGCCACCGTTTGGCGTCCACCGCACACCCTAGCGTCGCTTTCTTTAACGCCCGAAGCCGTCACCGCACACCCCACCGTCGTCGCCTGCTGAGGACCCGACATCGACCCAGATTGTAAATGACCGATTGTTTTGTTTAATTTTCATGGCATTTGGACATTAATTGCTTCTGTGATTGTGTTAGTTGGTGGATGATGTTGGATTTGTGGTAAAAAATTGGTATTGTTGTGTTGGATTTGGGGATATTTTTGAAGTTGATTTTGGTTGAAGTGAAGTTGAGTGAACGTTGAAGCTGATTTCGGTTGAACCGTTGAAGTGAAGTTGGCATTTTGCATTTTGGCATTTTGGATTTTGGAAGTGGAAATTGAATTGATCTGAATGTCCCATTGGAAAATAAATTTAGATTGGTGATTGTGATTTAGTAGATTTTAAGGTATTAAAATTGAATTGTTAAATTATTGATGAATGAGATTTAATTTTAGTTTGGAATTGGAAATTGGAAGTGGATTGGAAATTAAATTTGGATTTGGATTTGGATTTTGGAATTGGATTGAAAATTAAATTTGGAATTGGAATTGGATTTTTGAATTAGATTGGAAATTAAATTTGGATTTGGATTTTGGAATTGGATTGTAAATTAAATTTGGAATTGGAATTGGATTTTGGCATTTGTATTTTGGAATTGAAAATTGGAAGTGAATTAAAAATTAAATTTGAAATGGTGATTTATTGATTATTGAATGGTGGAAATTGGCTTGTGATTTATTATTGTATTAATATTGAATTGTTG
>JANZLC010000004.1:16043621-16060953 GCA_026413385.1 Erythroxylum gracilipes
GATTGTGAATATAATTGTGTAGTGTAATAGTGTGATTGGGTGAACCATCAATGATGGTCACTCACTGAGTTCGCAAAACTCACCCAAAATTTGCATCTATTTTTCAGGACTCAGAAGACCAGAGATCGGGATCAGTTCGCGTCTGTATAGGTCTTTAGTTTGTTTCCACAAGTCGGTCAACCGACTGTGATTTTCAGCTGTACTAAAATTGTAATTGTTGTAATCATTAGCTTCCGCCTGTATGTATTGAAAAGAAATGGTAAAGGTTGACTGCCTAGCAGACCACTCTCGTGAGGTCCGAGCTCGATCGGTCTTGCGGGAGTGGGGTGCTACACTCCTTAGCCGAAGGGCTATCACTACTTGCAATTGGAGACTACGATGGCAATTGTATTGGAGGGGTAGTCTACATATCAATTTTTGTAGGAATTTTTTTTGTCAAATTAGAGGTTGGTACTTTGGTTTCCAAATTAAGCTCCATAACTTCTTTATAACTCCCTAAAGTAAATTGTCTACCTATTGGTATTATATGTTTAATTGATTATGAATTTATTCTATAACACTTAGTGATTATTGCTATGAAAATGCTTAGGATACTCACTTTAGTTCATATTTGATTTTAGGCATGATTCAAAAGTGAAAGAGCTAAAGTGAGTCGAAAGCACTATATTTAAGTGGTTTTCTGAAGATACACACTCACGTGTCTTCATAGAGCAAGAACAAAAAGGATTAGAGCAAGAGAAGACATGAAAATGCTAAAAGAATTGAAGAATTATATGGTCATAGCCTTAAGATACATCTCACGGCCATGAAAAATAAGTCATGGCCATGAGAGGTGTGTCATGCCCATGACACACCATGTCATGGGTGTGACAATAGTTGTATAGGCGTGACATGAAAGGTGTCTCACGGTTGTGAGACACTGCCACCTCACCCCAAAACCTACATTTTTGTATAAAAGCATCGTTTTGATGGTAGAAACTTAAGTTTGCGCCTGGGAAAAGTTTAAAGAGCCTAAAGAGAGGTTTCGGGAGAATCAAAAGGGGTAAACCTCTCATCCTTTGGAGACTCATGGAGAGTTAGACATTCTGACATAGGTTCGGAGATGACATCGACGTCGATGACCCGATTTAACATTTCTTCTTTGTATTTGTTGTTTCTTTCTCTCTTTAGGGATTGATTATGTTATCCTATGTTTAATATTTGGGTGTTATGTGAGAATGATTGAATGCTCTATTTAATTATTTTTATGTAAGAACCCATTGCTAGAATTTCAATATAATCCGTAATTGCTATGTTGAAATTCGTTTATGGTTACTAGTGGCTTGTAATCATTAGGGATAACATAACCTATGTTAAATGACCCGAGCATATGTGGTTATTGCTTAGATTGGTCTATTTTCTTAATTCGTAATGCGACTGTCTAATTAAATCTAAAGTTTGTATCGTAGGTATTCGGTGGCTAGGTTTAATTAATGAGCGTCTTTTAATTAAACACAACTTAAGGAAAAACTGAGTTTAACAGAGCTTGTTGTTAATCTACGACCAATAATTCAAGGAGAGGTAAATGAACAACAATTCAATGAAATATGTTTAATTAAGTGTAGGCCGAGATTACAAAGAACTAGATTCTCAACGAATTCATCACTTTCATCATTTTGCATGTTTTCTTTTATTTGCTTTTGTTAGTCTAGTTTTGTTTTATTTTCTTATTTGAAAACCAAACAAACCCCTCATAACCTAAACACCAACTATTTTCATAACAAAAGCTAACCGAACACTCTTTGTGGGATCGACCTAGGCTCACTACTGCTACAGTAATAGGTCTAGTTTATTTTGCATAGCGTTACGACGTGCTACGTCATAACTCCCTGAAGTAAATCGTCTACCTGTTGGCTTCCATTCTTTCTTAACATTTAGTTGTGGCTTCCAAGCATATGAAACCTTAATCTGATCTTCAAAAGATTCCAAGTTCTCATTTAATCGTATAATTGGTATGCTATCAGGTAAAGTAGTAATAAACGATACTAGGACACATATTCACGCATTGTACCCTTCTTACCTTAGCAGTTGCTTGGTCCAAATAGGTAGGCTTATTGAGGAAGCTGGCAACGTAACTGAGACTTGCAGTGGTCCAGTATTCCAGAGGAACATCATGTAGATTGATCAAAAGGGGTATTTTATTTTGCTTGATGTCTTCCATTTTGATCAATTTTCATCACCATAATTTGTTAGAGTAGATAATAGAACGATGGTAAGTACTAGTAATATTATTTCTTATAGGATCGACCCATACTCACCATTGCAAGCTATAGCTATACTGAGCACTTATAATTAAAAATAAAGCATCGATCCCTTATCAATCTATTAAACTTAGTAGTAATGGTGATTAATTTTTTATATCATATCAAATTGGTAGACTTAGAGTAAATAATAAGCAATATTTTCTATCCTCTTGTTCAGTTAGACTCAATACTAATGTTGAATAATAATAATATTTATTATTAGAATTATATTTTGAAGAATAAAAAATTAATTACTTAGTAGATAATGAGTATACATATATTGGTACATAATGATAATTATCATAACATATTTATTAGTATATTTATATGATATAATAAATTTATGATAAAATACTTAATTTACTATCATTTTAAACAATTTAATATGTTTTTAATAAAATATAACAAATTAATATATTATTATTTTTAATATATATATATATATATATTTACAAATGAAAAGAGAAATTTTATTCCCTAAAGAGAGAGCAATTTTTTTCAACTTGAGATACATTAAGCACAATTAAAGAGTCTAGGAAGTCTTTGGTTGATCCGGCCCAAGCCGCTTTTGTCTCGGGAAGAACTATGGTGGATAATGTCTTTTTAGCATAGGAATTGGTTAGAGGCTACACCAAGAAGAGAATTTCCCCAAGATGCATGATCAAGCTGGACATTACTAAAGCGTATGATATTATTTCCTGGACATTTCTTGAGGATATGCTGATTGGATTGGGATTCCCATTACAATTTGTGGGATGGATTATGGAGTGTGTCACTACGACATCATTCTCCATATCCATTAATGGGGTATTGCATGATATATTCAGAGGACAACGAGGTTTGAGACAAGGTGATCTCATGTCCCCTACTTTATTCATTTTGTGTTTGGAGTACCTTTCTAGGTTGCTTAAAATGAGAACCACAAACTCTCATTTTAACCACCACCCAAAGTGTAATAAACTTGGTATTACACACATTGCCTTTGTTGATGATCTTATGTTGTTCTCGAGAGGGGATTTTATGTCTATTAAAATTCTTATGGATATTCTTAGAAACTTGGAAGGGGTGTCAGGACTGAAGGTTAGCCCTTCCAAATCTAATTTGTATCTTACAGGAGTACATGGTACAGACTGGGAGGATATCATGGAATTGGTTGACTTTCCAATTGGAACATTCCCAGTTCAGTATTTGGGCATCCCATTGGCTCCGTTGAAAGTTTCAGTGACCCAATACTCCTCTCTAATCGAGACTACTGAAGGATATATTAATAATTGGAATGCTAAAATGCTCTCTTATGCTGGACTCCTTGAGTTGATTAGGGTGGTAATACAAGAAGTACAATTGTTTTGGCTCCAAGCGTTTCCAATACCTATCACCATCTTGAACAGAATCACGTATATGTGTAGGTTGTTCTTGTGGGGTGGGAAACATTATAAAGTGGCCTGGGATGATATTTGTTTGACAAGGGAAGAAGGAGGCTTGGGTTTAAAAAATTGTAGAGTTTGGAATGCTGCACTATTATCAAAGGTTCTTTGGAATATTCATTCCAAAGCTGATATACTTTGGGTTCGATGGATACATGAGGTGTTTTTAAGGGAAAAATTGATTTGGGATTGGAAACCTTAAACTAGAGATTCACCTTTGATGAAAATGTTTGCTTTTATTAGAGATTCTCTGATGGAGAAACTTGGTGGAAGGGAAAGGATGGTGTTGGGAATTCAGAAGATGTGTATAAATGAAAGACTTTCTTTAAGGAAGGTGTATGAGTTATTATGTATGAAGCAGATAAAAAGACCGTGAATGCTATTCTTATGGAAGAACTACATTCCTCCAAAGTTCTCTTTTATTACTTGGCTTGGTTTGCCTAATAGATTGCCAACCAAAGATAATTTGATGTTTCTAGACATAGATCGAACATGTAGATTATGTGGAGTTAAACAGGAGACGGTGACCCATTTGTTTTTTAGATGTTCATTTATAGGTACAGTCTGTGATACAGTTCGAGGATGGCTAAGAATAGCACGGGGGATGTCTACATTGACTAGTGCTATTAAATGGATTCGTAAGGACTACATTGGTGCATGAGTGAGAAGAAAGCCTGCAAGACTGGTGTTTTGTTACACCACCTACACTTTGCGGAAGACAAGAAACGTAGCTACTTTAGACTCTACTTCTTTTACGTGCTTTGATGTAGTTTTTAAGATAAAGACTATGATTTATAAGATTTTGTATAGAATGTATCCTGAACCTTTGATCACTTTTTGAGGTTTTTGGTGTAGTTGAATTATTTTTATGTTTTGATCTTCTTCTTTTGGTTGGGGTATGCCCTAAAGACCTTGTATATAGTTTTTTGGTTTAATACTAATTTACCTTTCAAAAAAGGTTTAATACTAATTTACCTTTCAAAAAAAAAAGTCTAGGAAGTCATTACAAGGATTCAATTACAAATTTGAAAAGGTGAAATCAAGGAACCATAACATTCTGTAGAGATTCGAGTCTATCAAGACTCAAGACTTCAAATTAGTATTAGATTTTCCTACTATCTTTATCATAGAAACTTCAGAATCTTTTAAAAGATTAGGAGCCTCAATTGGTGTTTTCACATATGCTCCAACCTAGAAGTTATTCTCAATCATCAATCATCATATTTCAATTCCATTAAATAACCCCAAGTTTTAAGGATCTGCTCACTTCCTTCCTTAATCATGCCTCTAACGATTGGATTCTATAATTACTTTTCCTCTATATTGAGTAAACGATGTGGTTCAGCTTTAACTTGAAGACTGATAAATCTAGCTTCTTCATTTCTCAGAGGTTACAATTCTAATCATCTATGGTATGGCAATTTATGTTAGCACTTAGAGGTTACAATTCTAATCAACCATGTCATTCTATTGCATTATATATTATTGCAAAGTGCTAACACATATTGCCATACCATAGATGCAAAGTGCTGACATTTGGGAAAATTTGAATTAAGTCTAGATGCAGAAAATAAAGCAAAGCAAGAAATAGACCAAAATAGTGTGGTGGAGACACTAAATCATAAATGAATGAAATCTGGGATTTTAAATTACATTAACGAGAGAGAGCGTGCTTGCTTTTTCCTCGTGCACTTCTGTCTCTTTTCACTCTTTTACTTAAATGTCTTTTCAGTGCAAATTCAATACCCTACTTTAGTTGTGGAGAGGTTTTAGCCCACATCTCCACCAGATTGCTTATATAATGCTAGCGTATTAAGAGTAGATGCGATCTGCTCCCTTAAGTAACGGCTAGTCTTTATGCTTGAGAACACAGACGCAGGGTGTGGTTTGGGGAAGCTGTGGTGATTTGATTTAAAGATGGACGAGTAAATATCGCTCAATCTCTTGATTTCTTCGTTTTTTGTTAATCGGCCTCCTTCGTAGATGTTGGAAATGACTTTTCTATCTAGTGTTTTGCCACTACTTTCTTTGTTTTTCTTGACTGTGCAATGTGAGATGGGTTTTCATTGATGCTTTAGGGGATGGGTTTCTTGGGTTAGTGTTGGGTATTTGTTTGTTTACCTGGTTGTCCATGCATTTGATGGTGGTTTTATGAAATTGATTTCCTCTGTTTTTTTTTTTTCAGTTTTTGGTTTGTTTTGATTTCTCTCTTTGGTTTCTGGATTCTATCCTTTACTTTTTGAGACTGAAATGATTAGAGGATGTGGGCTCTGATTAAATTTGGTGGGTCATTGTGTTCTTTCGTTCCTTTATTCTTTTGCACTTTTTTTTTGTTTTGCTTATTTCTCTTTTCCCAGACAGTTTGGTGAAAAACCCAACGACATAGTCATAGCTTGGAATCTAAGTGTCTGGGATTGGACACAAACGTTTCAAGTGTTCCTCTATTCAGCATTCCGTTTCTGGTCGAGGTTATGCAACTGGATTCGATGCTGCAAGTTTCTGCTTTTCTTTATTTTTATATTTTGCCTTTGTGTGCTGTTTGTTACTGTTACTATTACTGTTCTGTTGTTATCTTGCTGACGTTCTGGCTGATTTGCCTATTCATTGGTCTGTACCCTTAATCACATGGTATATTTTGTCCACTGTTAGTAAAATTCTGCATATAATTCCACATCTAAGATTCAAGATTCTGTTGTCTCACAGTAATAGCTATATGTCCATGATAACATATTCCTTATCTTCCTTTATGATTGGCAGCACCGAATATTGGGGTTGTAGTCCACAGAAGGATTGTAATTTTGGTGAGTTTTTATTATAGTATCTTATATGGTCATTGATGAAACCATTTGCGTTGAAGGTAGCATTTAGGATGTGAAAGTCAAATAGTAAATGAGGTTGCTGATGGCTGATTGGGCCTCTTATTTTGAGCAGATGCTTCTGAAAGTTTATGGAATCAAGTAACTCTGAATGAGGACGATTTATGTAACATCTTTGATGAAACAACCCCGGTTAAGGCTTGTGGGGATTTGACTTATCACGGAAATTATAATGGTATGCTTATATTTCCATTGTTTCCTTCTTGCTTTATGGTTGGTTTTAGTTACCAGTTAATCTATCTAATTTCGAGGGCTGAATTTCAGATAATATGAACAAGGAACCAGAAGAACGTAGGGAGACTTCTTCACAGTTAAAACGACGTCGGATGCTACATTTTGACACCCAAGGAACAGATTTCACCCTTTGCAATGAAGAGATGAAATCTGCATTTTTGAAATCAAACGTTAGTGCTAGTATTGGTTTTACTTGGCAGGAATTTTCTTTTTGAAAGCAGTCATTGGAAGCTGATTGCTGAATATTTTCTTTCTTATTTAAGCTTAATATCCTATTGGGAAAGACTGAAAATAGCAATTAAAAATCACACATATGCATGTACAAAGTGTTTAGTGGTAGATTTTGAGGGTTTATAAGGCTTTGTGATCAAACAATTATAGTGAAAAGTACAATTTGCATTAACCAGCAGATACTGCTGAAGGTTTTATAGAATGATTGTACTTTATATTGCAAATATTTCTTGAATAATGACAGTCTTTTGTGTTACTTTCAGGGAAGGGAACACTTGATTGATGATGTGATGCCCCAGGCATTGCCTTGTGTTCCTGGGTTTCCAGGTTTGTGTCTTGGAGGATTTGTGTAGGAATTCAACCTGTCTACATATTCTAGGTTCCTAATCATACACATTACAGATGTGTCTGCCGTCTGTTATGAGAGCTTGGATCAGTCACCAGAGGGCTGGGTTGCTGAATGCTTTAATGACACTGACATGCATTTAAGTCCAGATGATATGTATGATTTTTCGGGATCTAGACTGTTAGTTAATTTTTTTCTACATGGTTTGACTTCTCTATTGTTGTGACTCAGGAATGTCCCTGGAGCATCTGATATTCAAATTGATATTTCAGGTATTTTACTTTTTTTTAGTCATGCAGTTCTATTCTTTTGTTTTAATGTTATCTCTTGTACAAAGTTAACATTTATATGATGCTTAGAGTTCTGCAATGACCTGCCTGAGTTTGAAGCTAATTTAGTTCAAAAACAAGTTATTAGGACTCCTCCAAACATCATAGTTAAAGGTGTGTATCTGCTCTCAATATTTTCTAGAATTGATTGTGCCTATTTGGCTTACTTTCATATGGTATTTACTCGAGAGATTTTTACTTCCTAAACTGAAGTGGAAAGTTTTTTGTATGTCTCTTTAGCAAACCGGATTATGTTCTTTGTTTTAGACCATTTAGTTTCCCCCAATAGCCTAGAGGAAGGGGAAAAGAAAAACACAGATTAAGAGTTATCAATTTGAATTTGAGATCCCCTAGATGGGGAACTATTTTGAATTCTGAGATGGACTGCAGATTTGGTCATGCAATATCAGAATAAATTCTTGTGTTGACAAGTTCCTCTTCTTCAACCTCAGGTAAGAAGTCATTATTGCAGACGCCTACTAAGTTAGCTTCTTCTGTTGTATATCCATTTGCTTTCATAAAACCATGTGGGATGCAAGGAGATATTACTCTGAATGATATCAACCAACGAATCCGAACTCCACCACCATCAAAGTCTAAGCAAATTGATGACGATCCTGCTGCATATCCCACTTCAGCTTTCTCTGGGAAGCCTGTTGTTGGCAAAACTAAAATTCGTACAGAAGGAGGAAAAGGAAGCATCACAATCATGAGAACCAAAGGCTGAGTGGCTATGCAAACTCCTGTTTTGCAGCCAACATTTTAGATCACCCCAATGTTTTGGGTTGAGTTTTGTCTGTCATTCTCATGCTTGCGGAGTACAGAATTCGTAGTCTTTTGTATGGCCTCTGATCCAGTCTTGGAATTCATAAATCACATCAATTGTCTATGTTTCCATGCAGCACTCTGGACGTTAATGGCGGTTGTTTCATACGTACCAACCTTATACTGACGAGAAACTTGTTCATGAGATTCGTGAATTTCCTTTTTACTTTGGAAAGACCTTCACAGTGCTGTCTTCATTCATTAAAAAATTCGGAGCCTGTATCGGAATTATGTAATATAGTTGTATTTATCATGAAATGGAAAATGCAAACCCTAATCTCATAACATCGTGCCTCCATCCGAAGTCTGTTTTCAGTAATATAATCTGGATAGTTGGAGAATACTCGTCCATAGTTTTAGGGTGTGATAAATGAACCATAACAGGCTGCCAACTTCATAAAAGAAGGGACTTTTTGTAGATTATCCTATCCGTGGGAACTCTGAAAAGACATTTTACATATTACAAGAGATGTACCGAAGTTTTCTTTCCTCTCTTTTATTTCTTGAGATGAGACCATCTTGGGATGTATATGAATCTTCGAAGTCCGAGATTATTTACATCCTAGTCTGGTTCAAGGATATGACACCAGGGTTATTGTGCTCTTCAGAGATTCTTCTTGAAGACTAATCCTAGTCTGGTTCAAGGATATGACACCAGGGTTATTGTGCTCTTCAGAGATTCTTCTTAAAGACCTGGAAAACGTAATGTTTTTCAGCGTCAGCTCTCCAACGATCAAGTCAATATTTTAAAGAGGAAAAGCTGTAAGTGAAAGGTAATCTTATTTTCAAAAATAGTGACTTGTGAATATATGGGATCCTGACACTCTTCAATCTTATGTAATAGTTAAAGACTCTTGGCTATTGGACATTTTTTTTAAATTGAAGTAATTTTCATTGAATATAGTAAACTATTTACAACATTACAATGAGGTCTCCCGTTAAGAAATCAACAAAAGATTACATTACAATGGGCAAAACATAAAGTTACACTACATACAGTTCAGACCAAAATAATTACAAGTTCCACCTAAGCTTCATACTTGTTGACAAGTCTTAAGTTGCTTCCTTTGCTATTACAAGAGCTCTGATTTCATTGATAATGTTCTCTGCCAGTTGGTATTTGTTTGTCTCCTCCCTTAAGTTGAGCCTTCTATTTCTCTCCTTCCATAGGTTGTAAGTTGTGATTTTGAGTGCAACTTTAAATAGCTTGCCATCCTTCTTCTACTACTTAGAAATTCGTATAATCCAACTTAGCATGTCATTCCAATTATAAGAAGTGCAGTAAGCTTCCAGCTTATAAAGCAATTGACTCCACATAACTTATGAATAAAACAAACAAAAGTAGCAAATTCTCCACACCCACACTTAAAAACTTATGTTGTTCCTTATGTAACATTAAATGTAAGAAATGGAGTATTTAACAAAAACAAAAAGTTGCGACAATGTAAAGGAAAAGGAACAAACTCTCTTTGGGTTACCTCCCAACCCACAACTTTGTTTATTGTTGTTAGATCACTCCATGTTCTCCTCATAACATGATAAAAATTTTCTTTCTAAAGATCACAACTTCTGTATTTTCCACTTAAAATCCTTAAGGATAAGGCTTGAGTAGATGACCACTCACATTCAATGTCTTCCCTATTTTCAAGACTCTTAATCTCTACCACACCAAAGGGAGAGATATTGGTAATCACATAAGGATCGACCCAATAAGGACATAACTTATGTGGAAATAGTTTATATTTAGAGTAATAAAGAAGCACTTTTTGACCAACAATAAAACTTTTCCTTAAGACGTTGAAAGCTTTGGTCTTCTCCTTGATTGAGACTGCATCTAATTTATCTGTACACTTCCACTCACAATCTCACTGATTGAAGGATCAATCACAATAATCACAAAAACATAATGGTCATTTTGGGGATGCTTATTGACATAAAAAAATATTGAAATAAGTAACTTCCCCATCAAATTCCATCATAGGGGTACCTTCACAAACATCTATCTTAGTTTGGTTCAGGCAAAGAAACGGTCCACCTAATAAGATACATATCGAATTATGGGAAATTTCATCATTCATATCTACCACGTAAAAATCAGTTGAAAATATTAGTTCATTCACCTATATAAACACATCCTCAATCACCCCACTTGGATAAGTGTTAGTGTAATTAACCAATTATATGATAATACTAGTTTCTTTCAACAAACCTAAATTTTAAGAAACATACATGGAACAAAGAATAACATTAATTGATGCATATAAATCTAACATGGCTTGTTTAATCTTAGTGTTATAAATTTTACAAGGAATGATAAATATGCTTGGGTCCTTACACTTAAGAGATATTTTCTTTTTAAATACTACAAAAATAGTTTCACTCATCCAAAGCATTTTAGTACCTTTCAACTTCTACTTGTTGGTACACAATTCCTTAAGGAATTTTACATACTTTAGCACTTGCTTGATCGTATCTAATATTGGTATATTCACCTCAACATTCCAAAAGGTCTCTTATATATCTTTATCCTTATCCTCTTTGTTTGACTTTGCTAACTTGCTCGAGAAAGCTGGAGGGTTAGTCTTAACAATAATTAGGAATTCAACATTTACATTTGAGCAAGATGATATATCCCTTTCTCCTTCAAGCTCATTCTCAATTTCTTCTTCACTAGCCATCCTTTATGTAGCCCTCTCAGGATCCTCAGGCTTCCTACCACTTCTCAAGGTGATTGCACTAACATTCTTCATATTTATATCAGGTTGTGGAGGTAGTTTTCCTCCTCTTTGGGCTTCAAAACTGTTGATAGCCACTACATCTGACTCACTTGGTTTCCAAATTCTAAATGCTGGACTTCATCTCCTGAAATTTAGATTTGGTCTCCTATTAAAACTGCTACACATCATGTTAGAATTGCAAAGTGTAAGGAGGAAGCTTATTGTCTATATTGAAATTTCTTTTCACCTTGTAGCTTATATGGGAAGTAGCTTTCTTGCCTATTCCCTCCATAACTCAGGTTTGGATGATCTCTTTAACCTAAGTTATAGGTATGGGAATATGGGTTGTATTGTGAAAACTTTCCCCATGCAATATTAATATACTTAATATTTCCCTCTTGTACAGCTAGGCAACCATTTGTTGGATGGTTCACATTTGCACATATATTGCAAGCTTTCACTTGCTCATATCTTACAATAATTTGTTTAACAAAAGATGGTAGTTCATCTAATCGATATTCTGTGGATGAATTATTTACCTCATTTACCAAACGAACATCATTACGAATTCCAAATTATTAAGTGTTTGCTGCCATACTCTTGATTAAAATTTTGGCCTCCATAGGAGTGTTTTCATACAGTGCTTTACCACTTGTTGCATCTACCAAGCTCTTATCCATAGGTAATAATCCTTTGTAAAAGTACCGAATAACGAGTTGTTCTATGATATTATGGTGAGGAAAACTAACACATAACTTCTTGAAGCGCTGCTAATACTCATAAAAGGATTCTACATGATGTTGCTTTATCCTCAATTCTCTTTCCTTATACTAGATGTCTTTTATGCTAAAAAATACTTCTCTAAAAATAGCCTCTTCATTTCAATCCATATGCTTACACTCCCTACAAGCAAATCAAAAAGACAAATTTTTTACTACTTCCTTTAGTGAAAACGAAAAGGCCCTCAACATAATTTACTCATCCATTACTCTAAGAGGATTCATACTATGACAAACCACATTGAGTACCTTATGATGCTTATGAGCATCCTTACCTACAAGGCCATAAAAGTTAGGCAAAAGATGGATTAAGTTAGACTTAAGCTCAAAAGTAATACGTTTAGTAAAATTTAGAAATGTAATGTATAAGATTCTTTAAGTCAAATCTGGTAGCGCCAACTCTTTTAAAGTTTTGACTATAGTTTCATCAAATTCAATTCCTTACTGTATTCCTAGAGTGTTATGGTGTCCCTTCATAACCTTTGCAATGTCCTTTTGATCTCGGGATCAAATTGTATATGGTCTTGATGAGGAGATCTTGCCTCTACCTGTAACACCCCAACATATACCTTGGAAGTATCATAACATGTCTAGGGTGTACTAAGAAGTAAATATAATGAATTGAGTGCATCTAAGTATAATAAGAGACATAACAGTACTTAATATAAAAGACAAGGGTAAATGGATAATTTTTTCGCTTCGACATGGACATACATACTTAGACATGAAATATGTATAGAAAATTTTGATATGTTTGCTTGGATTTATGAATGTGATGTGAGGGGAATTGGTAGAAGAAGTATCACATTTGCTTATCGATTTTTTTTGGTTAAATTAGAAGTGTTTTTATGTTGCTCCTGCATGATAATATTGAAGTTAGTTGATTTAGGATGTGTACCTCGCTGAATTGATAGGTTCCATTGAACATATTTATGTAATTTGGCTATATCTTGGTTGTAGACCTCTAAATTAGATAATTTCAATTGGAAAATAAACTAGAGACAGAGGTCTAAAACTTTCATGAAGGAACCGAAATCTAATTCTGCCTCTAAGAGTTTTGGATTTTATTTTAAAGTTGAGTTCCAGTTACTGTCCTTATTTTCAAACAGCCTATAGTTTTAAGAGTATAACGCCCGATATAATTAACCAAATTGCATGAAATTTATGCCTTTAGAAACTTAAGACATAGGGGAATGAAATACATTGATAATATTATAGGCTAATGTGGGAATTAAAGGAAGAACAAGGACCAATATGCAATTTTCCTAAAGTTAATTCATGAACCAATAAGATTAAAATATATGTGTCCAGTAGAATTGTAACACATGGTCCAATAGAATTGTAACACATGGAACAATAGAATTGTAACACATGGAACAATAGAATTGTAACACATGGTTCAATAGCATTGCAACATATGGTCCAATAGAATTGTAACATGTGGTCCAATGAGATTGTAACTTATGGTTCAATAGGATTGTGACATATGGACCAATAGGATTGAAACATGTGTCTAAGACTAGAAAATTCATAAAAAGGCACATGGAGAGAGGAGATGGACGAAACTTTGATAGCTTAGCTTCAAATTTTTTCTCCTCTTCATTTCACCTTCTTCATCCCATATTTTTCACTTGGTGATTCAAGCAAAGTCAAAGAGGAAGGAAAGTTTTCTGAATGTTCTTGATAGCAGAACATAATGTCCTGGATGAAAAATCTATAGAAGTCTTAATATAAAGAAGTTTCTCTCTGATTACATGAAATTTGGAGCGGCAATTTTGAAGGCGTTCATAAAACTTTACCTTCCCATGCCTTGAGAAACATTACAGACAGTCTTGTGTTTATTGAATGAATGATTCTTGAATGCTAGAAAGTAGTTCGAAAGAACTCTGGTTTTGCATTTACTGAGTAAGAGGGGGCGGGGACTAGATTCTTCATATGAGAGTTATTCCTCTACTACAATGGGAGTTCAACTGATTTGTAATAAGTTGTTCTCTTATGCTAGCTACGATAGGCTCTATAATAGAGTGTAAGGAAGTAGTCTTCTGTTCAAACCTTCTGTAGTTTCTCTCTTTCCAAATTTCTTGGGTGCATGTGGCAACTGAGATTAGGATCACTGCTCTATCAAATTTTGACACATGTAAATGGGGTAACTCAGTAAGAATGTCATAGAGATTGTTAGAAATTGGATCAACAGTACTTAGTCTTGAGATTTTATCCTAAATTTCTTTAGAGTAATCACACTTAAAGAAAAGATGGTCTTTAGTCTCTTCCTTTAGATTACATGGGATGCACATCTTTGAGGGGGGGCAGGAATTGCAGCCTATCCATTGTGCTAAGTCTATTCAACATTGCTAGCCAGAGCAGAAAGCTTGTTTTAGGTCTAAGAACCTTGTTCTAAACCATAGATACCATTCCGCTCTATTAAATAGCCCTTCCCTCAATTTCTTAGCTTCCTTTAGCGTCATTTCTGAAAATGGAACCCCTTTCCATAAATAAGTGTCCTTTTCTCCGAGACTTTTGAACTGTGGAATGGACAGAAGTCTAATTTCATCGGTTGACAGTGACTAGCTTCCATTTGTAATAATTTTGTTGAGCTTTGTATTCATAGGAAACCTTACCAGTAAGGTTCTTGCCATTTGATTTTGAAATAATGCACCTTTCCCAGTCCAATTATCGTACCATAGGCAAAAACTTTCTCCATCCCCTATTTGACAAGAGATATTCTATTGAACTTCTTCCTTCATTTTCAAATTTTGGTTAAAAAACCAAGTGTTACTGTCTTTTGGTCTTAGAGCTCAGAAAATCCCATCTTTTAAAATGTAGTTGTGAATCCATTTGATCCACATTGACTACTTATCACTAATGATTCTCCAAATTCTCTTAGTCATAAGTAATCTGTTCTTTTTGGTTATTGATTCCAACCTCAATCCTCCCTCTTCTTTTGGTTGACAATTTGGGCCTATGGTCTTGCAATCACTAAACAATATTTTTACACAATGTTATGGAACCAACAGGAGTTATCAGTCGACTTCATGGGAACATGGAAGGTAGAAAGTTTAACATCCAATTAAATTCCAAGCATGCTGGTGGAACAAATGTGTAAAACAGATGTTGATCCATGCAGGCAGACGGAATCATCCGTAACTGATACTAAACTTTGGAACATTGAGAGATATCATAACAAGATTCAGTTTGCTGAATGTTCTTGATAGCATAACATAATGTCCTAGATGAAAAATCCACAAAAGTCTTAATAGAAAGAAGTTTCTCTCTAATTACACAAAATTTGGAGCGGCAGTTTTGAAGGCATGCATAAAACTTTACCCTTCCATGTCTTGAGAAACATTACGGACATACCAATATTTACAAAAATGGGAACACAACATGAAAATTCTAACGGCGAAGCTAAGATCACACAAAACATGGTTTTTTGAGAACAATAAAGATTCCTATTAGGAACTCACCATTGCGCGAACTTACAATGATTAAATCACAGTAGTTCATAAGGATTTGAACTTCTAGCATTCAACACACTTATCTTTGTTTGTGTTCTAAGACGAATAGAGGTTATGTCCCATGCTAATTTAAAATTGAAACAAGAATATTTTTTACCTTATGTGAGAAAATAAGAATTAAGTTATTAATAACAATTAAGCAAAATTTGAAAATGGGATACATAAATGTTTATTAATTTCACATTAACAACTCTTGGAAATTGAAAAGGCCTTTCCTAAAGTTCTCCTTTTAGAATCGAAGTAGAGCCCTCTTGATCTCATGGTAGCCTTCCAATCGATATTTGACTCTAACGAAAAATTCCTACAAAGCCAAGTCGTTCAACTATTTAAAACTTTTTAAACTTTAATAATTAAAAGCGTGAAAAATAGTGGGAAATTTTTGTTGTTTTCTATCATTTTCAAAACTTTTATTAAAAAATTTCAGTAGCACAATGATTACATTTTGACATCTTCAAAATTTTCAAAGGCCCGGTAAATTTTCAAAACACTCCTATATTCACACCAATTTCTCAACTATAAATTTTGGACTTCAAGTCCACTTATAAGTAATGCCAAACAAATAATTCTCAACAATCACTACAATAAACTCTTTAAAAAGCTCAAACATATTCATGCATTTCATTTAAAAGCTTTTATAAACATCTATTCTTTACACAAATGTAAATATCAAAATGATACAAGCACAGTAGCACTCGACAATACAACTAATCATGCGGAAGAGTCCTAATTATTGTAGCACCTATACGCAAACTTGGGATGGTTTGTTTAAAAATATAAAAATAAAGATTAGTTAAACGAGCTCAGTGAGTGTAATCAGTTTACTAAAAAAAATTAACTTTTCATAATAAGATAACTGTAATATTCTTATACAATCATAAAGCTCATGGTAAAGCATTTGTTATAACAATTTATTCATGCATCATCAAATCTAGTAATAACATAACATTTCATAAAACATAATTTAGATTTTTCTGAAATACTATTCCAAAATGCTTTCCGACATGAAACTCATAATATACAAGTTTTCATTTTCTATTTTCCTTTTTCCTTTTTCTTTTCTTAAACAATAAACAGTGGTGACAATAAGTTTTTTCTAAACTTTTATACTGAAAATGAGACAACCCCTAGAATTGGTATCATAAGATACATCTCAAACCACTTTTAACATAAATAGTGGCGTTATTACTATTTTTATGACTTTACTTACTCAACATAGCTCACCACTAGTTTCTTTACCATACGGTATACTAGGCATAAAGTCACGGAGTTGGTTCTGCATCGCTTACCCGTAACAGGTTAATTGCTATAGAATGGTAGTTACATAGCTGATTCTGTATCGCTTACCTGTAACAAGTCACGGAGCTGGTTCTACATCGCTTGCTCGTGACTAGTTAACCACTATTTACAAAGTTGGTTCTACATCACTTACCCGTAATAGGTTAACCACTATAAATACACGAGCTAGTTCCACATCGCTTACTCGTGACTGGTTAACCACTATTTACAGAATTGGTTCTACATCGCTTATACATAATAGGTTAACCGCTATAAATATACCAGTATAATAACATGTATAAAGCCTAGCGATATACTGTAGCCAAATGCAACTTGTAATGTTGGATCCCAAATTGTTTTGGGAAGTTCGAACTATTATATAAGAAATGTTGGAAGTTAAAAGTTGAAAAAATGTTACATTAAACATGCTTCGGTGTTTTAGCCATAACTCTTTCTCTAGTTATCGAAATGAGATGATTTTTGATTTGAATTAAACTAG
>JANZLC010000004.1:16061053-16072057 GCA_026413385.1 Erythroxylum gracilipes
TCAATTTCTCATATAACAATTCTCAAATCATTTTAAACAATAATTGCATCAATTGTAGCTATTTTTCTCAAAGCATTCCAAAAACAATGAATTTGAAAGCATTTTGTATTCTTGATTTTGAAAATATATCAATGGCCCATTATTCAACTATAAACATAAAACCCACCTTATGACTTGAAAATTTCCAAACTCCATGGCTCTCTTCTTCTTGCCCTTGGAAAGGTCCTTAATTGCCTAAACACAACCAAAAGTTCATAAATTTCCATTCAATAGGAAAAACCCCCAATTTCTCTAAATATCACATAAATGCCGTAAACCCTAGTCAAGCTCAAATCTAACCCATACATAGTTCATGTGGGTTAGAAAACTTCAAATCTAGCTTAAAAACCCAAAACCCCTTTTGGTTCCACCATCTTCTTCTTCCTTCTAGCTTTCTCTCACTAGGATTTCTCCATGACCAAACCCTAACCATTTCTCAACAAAGAAGGTGAAAAGTGGGAGAACTTACCTTAGAAAGCTTGATTCCTCTCCTTGTTCCACGAAATCCTCCCCTTTCTCTTGGATTTTTCCATTTCTTCTTCTTCTTTTCTTCTCCTTCTCTTCTCTTTTTCGTTCCCTCTCTCTTCTCTCTCTTGGTTCACGACCTCACTCCCTTCCTCCTCTCATTCTTGTCTTTTTATTTCCCTTTTATACTACTTATTAAAGCCCTAAAGCCCAAAGGCCCATTTTAAGCCTTCTTCCTCTTCCTTTTATACTTTCATTTAAGCCCTAAGGCCCAAATGCCTTTGACAAAACTTAAAAGGGCCTTGCCCACTTAGCATCTTAGGTAACTTCCTCACTTAAGCCCATAGCCCTTAAGTCCATATAATTGTAAGACACAAGCCTTCTGTGCAAGTGTAAGTCGACTTACAGGAGAATACAAGTCGACTTATAGTATTGTGCATGTGTAAGTCGACTTACATGAGTATACAACTCGACTTACACTAACAAATCTCCCATGTCATTTTACCACTTTAATTCAATTAATTCATACCATATGGTCTTAGTCAAATTAACATGTTAATTACTCATATTAACATGCTAATTAATTCCACAAAATACATATTCACCAAACATTTCACATATAATCCATCTTGTACCTTAAACCATCTCCTTCATTTCATTTTATATTCATGAATTTCTCTTTCTTTATACCTAAATAATCATGAACAATTTCTCAATTAATCAAAAAGATTCGGGGCCCAACACTTGATAAATCCCTTTCCTATGCTGGTAGGCTTCAACTAATTATCTCGATGCTTTCTTCCTTTCAAGTCTATTGGTCTTCCATGTTTATCCTTCCTTCTTATATAGAGGCTAAAATTAGGGATTTTCTTCAGTTTGGGTCGAGTACCTCCACAGCCTATGCTAAGGTTAAATGGTTTGACATTTGTATACCTAAAAAGGAAGGTAGCCTGGGGATTAAACACTTTCCTACTTGGAATATTATGTTACTTGGCAATAGGATTTGGATTTTGTTTCATGACCCTGAAGCACTATGGGTGAAATAGGTACATTCTATTATCTTGAGGAGGGGAAATTTTTGGAGTATCCAACCAACTAGCAATAGCTCATGGAGTTGGAGGAAAATTTTATCAGTGAGAGACAAATTAGGGAATCAATTTAGATTTAGGATAGGAAATAGAGCTTCTACTAACTTTTGGCAGGATCCATGGCATCCGAGAGGAATTCTTCAGCACTTCTCTACTCCATGGGCTATTAATGGCTCTGAACTGACCATGGCAGCTACGGTTTCGGAGGTGATCAGAAATAACATATGGAGTTGGCAAGATTTCATAGCTGATACACTGGGCACACTAGACCCTATTCCCTACCACCTGAATACCTCTCAACAAGATTGTTTAAAGTGGTTAGCAGGATCAACCAATCAGCTTGTGTACACCAATTCTTCAGCCTATACCTTTATAAGACCCCCCACACAAATAACCCCTTGGCATTCCCTAGTTTGGTTTAAAAGAAACAGCCCAGGTGCTCCTTCATCTTATGGTTGGCCTTTTGCGAAAAATTACAAACTAGAGACCGACTTCCCTACCTTCAAACCCCTAATCGTTGTTCCTTATGCCTCAAAGACAATGAAACCATAGCCCATTTATTCTTTGACTGCCCTTTCTCTAAAACCGTGTGGGTACATTGTCTATCCTACTTCCATCTTACCCTCCCACTACATCTTACTCTCCACACCATTCCCTCTTGGCTACACCAATCTCAAACTCTTAGACTTCTCAATGTCCTCACAATTATCCTTTCCTCAGCAGTCTACTCTTTTTGGAAAGAACGCAATGCCCAGATTTTCAAAGATAAAGCCATAGAGGTGGATGGTTTGACAACTAGAGTTCTCACCCAAATTCAGGAGCAACGCAGACCAAACACTGAGTGAAGGTATGGTAGGAGAGTTTCTTTTCCCACTAATATCATCTATGTAGTTTTTGTTTCAAGTACACAATCAAATTGTAGGATAATGAAGGCTGAGTATGCTCACTCAGAAGCTACTCCACCACTGCAGAGTCTTCTATTTGACAGGTCACCATTAGGCCAAACCATTTGTGAATCAGAAGCAGTCAGGAGCAATTCCATCTAGCAGGGGCCCTCCATATATATGGTCCAATTCCCTAACCAAGAGCAAACTCCATTTTGGAAAGCAGCAACCATTACAGTTAAATTGTTGGACTGTGTGATTTGTTATGCAGTTTTCAATGCTCTCAATTGGAAAATTGCATGTTTGAACTTTTGCTTATTGCCTTTACTGATTGTCTCTGCCTATTCCTTAGGCTATTAGGTTCTCTAGGAAGCTTATTTTCCAGCCACACTTTTGATGTATTGCCATCTATGTAGCTTTCTCGGGGTTGTCTTATTCGTCCAGGGGTTTCTTATCTGATTGGATGAGATGAGTCTTCATACTCTCTCTAGTCATATACATACTTTCTTTTATTATTTATTATAAATTTAATTACTGATTTACCAAAAAAATTTAATGAAAAATATCAAAATACAAGTATAATGATCTCAAAGATCATCCTGCATAGTATGGGATATTTCAAATAGAAATAATTATCATATTTATCGAGTGTGTATTTGATGGTTTTGGATATGTTAACAACCACTTCCTTATCTTTTTACTTTAGGATTAATTTTTTATGATGTACATCTATAGTTATCTTAGTGGTAGTAAAGAAAGCCTTCCATAAGATTAGATGAACCTTTACTTATCCTTTATGTCGAAAATTACAATGCATGTAGGATACTTAAATGACCTATCTAGTTGTTGAATGATCATCCTAGTAGGCTTTGGCACATCCAATCCTAATTCTTTAAATATGTCATAAAGCATTAAATTACTATTGGCTCTTAAGTCTACTAATGCCCTTTTTATTGATAATTTACCAATGTTACAAGGGATTAGGGATGACATTTATGCTTAGGCTCAGCCCTGCTTGACTTGGCATAGTCCAAAGCCAATGGAATCTGTCTAAGTTAACCAAAATTTAATGTAAGCCTTTTGTTTTTTATTTCAAGTTCCCAAAGCCCGAATATATCAAGTAAAAATATTGTTTTCAAATTTAAAATTTAAAATAATCAGGCTTAGTTTAGGTTCAATTATGTTTTGGGCCGCCTAAGCTTAATTAGGCTTAGGATTATAACTCGAGCCTTAGGCCTTATTGGGCTTTAGGATAAGCTTATATATGATTAGCTATGTTTGGGTTGGGATAAGGCCAAGGGTCTCAAACCAACCTGGCCCATTACTAATCCTACAAGGGATAGTAAAAATCCCTGAATCTTTAATCTTCTGGGGTAACTTGTTTTGAAGGATAGTTGGGCAGTCCTTACTTAGAGTAATTGTTGATAACTTCTTTAGTTTCTTCTCATTAAACAGACGATATTTTGGGAACTTATACCTTGGTATGTATGATAAAGTTTTAATAAAAGCAATGTTAATATGTAATTGTTTGAATAGATAGAAAAACTTACAAATCTAATATTATCTCCAATATTTCAACATCATACTTGATTATACAATTCAAATTATGTACTCTTTGATAACTTAATTTTTTATCTACTCTTCCTTCTTGTTCTCCTTAACCTCATCCTTCACTTCTTGCATAATAGCCTTATCAAGAAATCACCTAGGTACGGGCACATATATGTTCAATAGTATAATTTAGTGAATCAAGTGCCAACTCCACGAGGACTTAAATTAATAGTATTAATTATCTTCCTATTATCTAATCCAAATAAGAAAATGATTAAGTGAAAAAAATAATTAAAAATAACAAAATAATAACTTGGAATTACTAATACAAAACTATAATTAAGAATAAAAAATTACTTAATAGCTAAGATCTAGATAAGAATTCCCCTAGAACTTTCCTATACCTGAATTTAACTTTATTGAAGAATTAACTTTAGTTTTTGAGATCAATAGAAATTCCAAAGTTACAAATATCATATCCTTAAATATTTTGACCAAAAGTTACTTAAACAAAGCCTTTTAAGAATGCATTAATTTGCTCTATAAATTTTCAAGATAGATTTGACTTTAACTTTGAAAGATCTATATTCCTATATTCGGAATCCCATTTAATGCTTATTATTCATACTGTGACCTAATTATGTATAGGACCTCCTATATTCGCTCCTTCAATCCTATATATGAAATATGATGTTGAATATTCTATGGCCCTGTTTGGCAATCAGCTGATTGCATTAGTTGTTAGCTGATTCTATCAGCTGATTTGATCAGCGGATTGTATTAGCTGTTTGTCATTTGATGTTTGGTAAAATTAGTTGTTTAGTATTAGCTGTTTATGTGTAAAATAACTTATAAAGACATGACTTTAAAAAAATTATGAGGTTATGAATATTTTATATCTTATATTTCGTTAAATATTCTTATAGGAATTTAGATTCTAGATATTTAATTCTACAAAAATCAAGTTTATAACTCTAATAAAAACATAGAACATATAATAATAACAATAATAATAATAATAATAATAATAATAATAATAATAATAATCCAACGTTAAATTTTCTATTAATATGAATGATATAGCGAGCTACATCATATTAGTATTTTTCATATAATATATAAAAATTTATTATTTAATAAATTAAAATGACTTTTAAAGATATGACTTAAAAAAATTTATAAGGTCACGATTGAATATTTAATTTTACAAAAATTAAAAATAGAACAAAAATTAAATTTCACAAAAAATTTACAAATGTTTTATGCATAATTCATAAGCATAACATAGTGTGATGCATGACACAATTAATTAATTTTAATTAAGCATAAATTGACTTGTAAAAATTAATTAATATATATGAAAATTAGAAAGCTCAAAGCCATGGACGTCTAATGCCTTTTCTCCCTTTCATGGTTTTTGTGGTGAAGCAGTAGAGTGGAACGTGAGGGGTTGGCTTGATTTTTTACTTGTTATAATCAGTTGGTTACATGGAAACACCGGTATGGAGTAGCTTTTGAACATTTAGCTGATTGGGATAAATAAGCTATTTATACATCTTTGTACCAAACAAGAATTTCAGCAGTTTGAAATAATTAAACAGCTGAAAAATAGCTGATTCCTTAGTTACTAATCCTAGCCTTAGACAGAATAACGTTAGGTAAAAGATCTGCATTCAAAAGAAAGAGTTATCCAGATTGCCTCTAATCATTATTAAATTCATATTTTAGTTAAATAAAACTTATAAAAAAAGAAAATCTTTAACTTTTTCCTTGGCAAAATAAATTTATTTAATAAATTAATAAAAATTAAGTATAAAATAATCAAAAGACAATAAAAATTAAGTATCTATTTCTTTTAAAAATTCATTCAAATATTATAAATTAAAATTTGCATCAAATCTTTTATTTGTAGTTTTCATGCATGCCAATACATACATAGAATTTTTATAAATACATCAAAATATCATCTAATATGTTACGCAATGTAATAAATTAATATTGAATACAAAATGTAAATATTTATTAATTAAATTTAATTACTAAATTATAAAATATTTAAAAATAATTGATAAAAATTAAATATTTATCTCTTATTGATATTAAATTCTTATTTTTATTCTTCGTACGATGTTTGCATGTGTAATCATTCATTTTAATCTTTGCAAATATATCCAAACATTAAACATTTAATTTAATTAAAATATGCAATCGATATAATGAGTTAGCTATTAAATATAACATACATATATTATTTATATTTTATATTTAATTAATAACTCAAAATTTTGTAATTTTTAATTAATTATAATTTGATTGTGATTAATATTTTAAAATTCTAATGTTAGAAGTGTATCACTTAAGTATTATTATTCTTTTATTCTACTTGCATGTAAATTTTGATTTAATTTTATTTAAAATTGTTGTTTTGTATAAATAAATTTATAATATATGTATAAAGTAAGGTTAATCCATACATTACAAAAGACCTGTTCCACCTTTTATTCTTATATACAATTGGTAATTAAGCTGCATTTCAAATCATTCATTTTACTTATACTTAATCTAGCATATAAAAATAATATATAATATTTGACAAATTATCATAAACCAATAATTTTTAAGTTATAAAATATATCATCATTACCATTATTTTTATTAAATATTTGACGCATAAAATTTTGCTTACTCTCATAAAACATTGCCTTTTTTAAAGTTAAAAGGAGACATTTGAACTTGCTTCAAATGTTACCAAGGGCAAATAGGTTAATCATTTACAGGGTATTTGGAAACCTTCGAATTGAATTCATTAACGAATTAGATTCAATTACATTAATGAGATTGAATTGAATTCAATTTACAGTGTTTGAAACAAACCGATTAATATTAAAATTGAATTCAATTACACTGTTTGGAACACAATCAAAATGAATTCAATTATTTCACATGACACATTTATCCTTCACTAAAAAATAATCTTATTAAATAATAAGCATTCACACTTACATAGAACAACTTATAAACATCAATTTCATTATAAATAATATGATAAAAAAAGTTCATTATTAAAATGAAAAGAAAAAATTGATTGAAAATGACATTAGGTTAGACCGAGCTTGTTAGATAATAGAAAACTATTATAATTTGAAAGTTTAAAATTGCATGAACGAGCAGTAATTATTATGTTAACGCGTTAAAAAGCAATTAGCAATACGCAACATGCATGAATCTGTAACAATTAGCAGTAACTTCAAGTGTTAACGCGTTAAAAAGCAATTAGCAATTAAATACAAGTCATACAGAAATCCAATACACAAGAAGAATCAAGACTTACAATATGCAACAACAATTACATCTGCATCTACGAAACAAGTATGCAAAACAAGAAATTATCATAAAAAACGTGAGAAGAACAAAGCAAAATCTTAGATCAGCTCAAACGACAACAATTCTTACAATACGCAAAGCAATTATAGAGATGAAACGGGAGGAGGGAGGAGAGGGAAAGAATACGAGAACAAGCACAAGCATAGGAGATAAATTCCCACCATGACTATAGGATTTAAGTAGCGCTTAGTTCACATAATAAAAATGAATATAATCATTATAATTATAATAGTTGATTAGGATAAAGAAATAATTACTATTATTTTTGCCTTTTTTTACTTTTTCTAGCAAAACAATATAATTAATTAGAATATATTAAAATTAAATATAATTAACTAGAATATATTAAAAATTGATATTAAAAAATTTAACAAAATTTTATTTTTATTCCTTTTTCAGAAAAAACAATATAAGTAATTAAATATCACTAATTAGAATATATTAAAATTAAATATAATTAATTAGAATATATTAAAATTTGATGTAAAACAAAATTTTAATAGAATAATTTTTATTCCTCTCATGTTCAAAAGGTATCGAGCAATCATCAAAATTCATATATCAACATATTGTTCACATAATAATGCTATATAATCAGCGGTCTGTTTTTCATTCCTTATCATTGATACCTTCTCAAACTCATTAACCAAGCACCACCTTTAAAGTTGTTAAAAGTGGTGAGTTGAGTAGGCGGTGAACATAAGAGAAGAAGAAGAGTTGTTTAAGATGGTGATAGTGAAGAGGTACATTGAAGACGGAGATGTAAAAAAAAAAATTCTTTAAGATTTTAGGCTCAAAATTAAAAAATATTATTATTTTATTTAATGAACAAAATATCAAAATTTTAATTTAAGTCCTGTACTGTCACCCAAGACCTGGCAAATTTTTAAATTTACATTGACGTGAATTTTTTGATTAATTTACAGTTAAATTTTAACATTTTTTAAAAATTAGGGTTTAATTAGTACTTTCCAAAAACTACCCTTTTGCCTAAATTTAACGGTATAACATGCTGAAGCGGAGATATTTGGTACAATGATTATGGTACAAATGGCACGTGTTCGGCCTGATATGGTTACAAACAAACAGAAACAGAAATATCAACAGGACGGGAGAACAAGCTGACTAGAACAGCAATCATTGACTCATCCTCCGGTCCCTATCAACTGGAACCCTTTTTGAAGGTATCCTGGATGAAATGTCAAAAACACAGATATTTTCCTGTAACGATTTAGAAACTTATTCTAGTTGTTTGCGTCACCTTGCAGTCTTACCTACCTACTATTAGTTTTAGCCTCGTCAGAAAGAACTCGTACCAGCTGAAACGAGCTTACGGGTTAGGCAATGCCAAATTCTACCTACCAATGTTCTGAAGAAAAGGAATACCACTTTAGTAACAAACTGAGAAATATTTAAGACCGGAAAAGATTGGATGCCGGTAGCAAGAAATCACAATTCTACTTCTGGCTTTGGAATTGTGAATGAATGGAATCTCTTCTTGTGACCACTTACGCCAACATCAAGATCCAAAAGCAAAAACAGACCTCAACTTGTTTATCTGTACACGCTGTTAAAGTAATCTATATATAATAAAGTAACTGAATATGTACAAACAAGACTCAGACCACATGCATGCTATTTTAATTAATACTTTTCTCCTGGTGACTATCAGTTTTCTTGCAGCTTAAATACCGAACCCACACATCTTTCCGTGTCCCACAGAAACGAACCAAATGCAATTGCCTCCAAAGCCAATCTTTTCATGCTCAAAAATGAGGTCAAGATCATCTCATCATTGTTCAATGGACTAGTCTTATCATCCCAAAATAGTGCGTGGCAATGCTTATTAATCAGGCTTATTCCTTCAATTGAATTTGGATTTGCAGACCTCCGAAATGCATTGATGTCAAAACCCATCAGATACCATCTGAAATCTTCACTTACTCCCTCCTTCCAAACTGAACCCCGCCTTGATGGAGCAGATTGTATATTGCCCTTGAGACCTGAGACTATGTTTGTTAGCTCACCAGATGACAAGTTCTCACGATGGGCCTTCGTCTCATTATCATATTGGTTTTCTTTTGCTAGACACCTTTCCATATGATACCTCAAGAAGGCAGATTTCAATAAGTATCCATATAGGATTGAGCCTGCATATGATTGTGCAAGATGGAGCCGCGAGATTTCAGTTGTTGCCCAATTATCTGCAACACTGGAATTCACTCTCAAGCCAATTAATTCTGACACATATTCTTTTACCATCTTTAAAACCTCAATGTTATGGATGGATTCCAAGTCCCAGTTCTTCGATGGCCCTATCTCTAGTCTATTATTATAAATGCACCTCGACAGCTTTGGAACTAGAGGCACTCTGATCTCTGAGAATTTGGAAATTATTAGCATATACATGACCTCTTCAACATCATCATGACATTCTTGCAACTTCATTTGACCAATTTTCCTGCCATTTTTTTTAGTATCAAGTAATCGTGTAAAACATGTATTCCTTGGAAATCAGAACATTTCAAATGCAGAAGATAAGACTAGAGTAAGTAGCAAGTTATATGGTAACCCACGAGGCTAACTTTTTTCAAGAACTTCTTGGTTATGGATAGTTTCACATTATAGGCATGAAAGTCCTAAACTTGTCGCTATTATTCAAATCACATTCATCAAAAAAAGCTATTGCAAGAGCAAAGGAGAAAACAGAACATTATGTGCAAACGATCACATATTAAATAGGACCAATGTTAGCCAAAAAGAGCAAACTGAGTGTAGAAAACAAATTGCAATATTTAAATCACTCATGTTTGACGTTGAAAAGGGACCAATACCCCGCATTCTAAGCAGAGACATTAAGCTGAATACCTCATGGCCTACAAAAACTGGCCGTAACATTACATATCAAAAAACAAACTCTTCTATCTTTTGTTTTTTCCCCTTCAATTTTATTTTGTTTATCAAAACTTTACAAATCAATAACAAACCATAAGGTAACATAGATAGATTATATATATATAATCAATTAAACCAGAGAGATTAAAAGATCAACTAGTAGAAACAGGAGACATACCAAAAAAAAACATCTCCTCCTTATTAAAGAAAAAAGAAAAGTAGAACAACATTAGCATACGTTACCTGTAGAGGGTATCATCATCGTAACCAGAGTTGCGCGACAAAAGAAGGAGCGACGCATCCCTCTTGGCGGCAAGCAGCTCCAACTCCTTGGTAACCGCCTCGTGAAAAAATTGCTTCTGATTCAGAAAGAGACCACTCAAGTATTTGCCTACCTCCGAACGTGGCTCCAACGGCGTGTTCAAGCTACCGCTGCTGGGCTCGCAGTGGCTGTGGCTGAACCCCGCTCGCGCAACCACCCTCAGAGCCGGCGCTGCTGATCCTACTTTCCGGGCTCTGATAAAGGTGAAATTGGGAACGTAATCCGAAGGTGAATTGCGGGAATTTACTGCTGATAGTAAGAATTGGAATTGGAGGGAAGGGGCAGAGAAATTGCAGTGCATCATATAACCCTAGCCAAGGTGGTTATTTGTGAGAGATAAGCGTTGGGAGTTGGGGGGGGGGGGGGGGGGGGGGGG
>JANZLC010000004.1:16083366-16096405 GCA_026413385.1 Erythroxylum gracilipes
TTAAATGCATCTTAGTGTGTGAAATGGACAAGTTAATGCAATTGGTCAATTGGATCAAGCACAATCTCAATATCAAATATAACTAGGCAGATAAAGAGGATTAACACAATCACCAAACGACATATATGAAACTTCTTATATTAAGCATCAAAGTTCTACATATAACCAAATCCATAATGCAAGACATCTTCAACACTTGATTAAACTATAACCAAGCTAATTTAACTACACGGCTGTAAACCCTAACTCAGGAATTTACAACAATGCAATTAAACTTGACAATGTAAGATTAACTCCCTTTTGAAGACCCAGTGAACTCAAGCCGACGCTACATTCTCAAGAGGAAACGTGGACTTAGCCGCGCATGACTCTGGATTCTCTCACGACTGTTGAAGATTCGATGTCACTCATGGTTGCAATAGAGACCGGCGGTGGAGCTGGAGATGATGATGATGGTCGCGGATGAGGTGGTAAGGATCGGTCTCTACGCCCAGTGTGTATGTCTCTGTATCTCTCACAACAGAAGCTCTCTGACCTAAATTTAGCAATATTTAAATGATGGGCACTGGTCGGGTCAACACAGTGAGAAGATCTTTCCAAATAAAGTACGAATATCTGTCTGCACGTCGCGACGAGTTAATTATTGGGCATCGCGACGTTTTGCTCTTGCTTGCTCGCCACGACGAGTTAATTATTGGACGTCGCGACGTGCTGTTGCTTGTTGATGCGCCGTGACATAAGAATTGGCACACGTCGCGACTTGTCTTCTCTTCATGCACCTCGACGAGATGCTGGTATCACGTCGCGACGTGTGTTCTTCTTTATACGCTGCGGCGTGTTGACTCTTATGATCCTTTTGACTCTTTTTCTCCTGCAATAAAACATAACAATTTGTAATATCAATTGTCCTTGGAAAAATTATAACGCAATCAATGTCAATTTGCAACAATTTCACTAACAACTTGCATAAAATATAAGCTCACTGCAAGGGACTAATTTAAGCACAAAATCACGAATTAAGAGTCAAAAAACACATTAAAAGCCATGAAAGTGTAGCCAATTTATATGATAAACTTGGGCTTAATCAATGTGTCTGCTGGAATTTAAAAAAAAAGAGAGAGAGAAACGTGAGTATATTATAAGGGCTACACTTAGAGAAGAATCAAAAGCAATCCAAGGACAACACCAAAATATTTTTGTCCTCTTTTGTTTTTAAATGACACTTGTCCATTTTCTCTTTATAACCTAGCTTCTTCATGGGTTTTAGGGGAGCTATGGAATAAGAAAAAGGGGGTGGAAGTGTCTGTTATGGGGAGCAAGTGGAGAATAAAAAGGGACAACTGAAACAAGGTGAGAAAAACTTAAGGAAAGTGTAGCAGCTGGATCATCTTATCCTATTCAGTTAAGCCATCTCTCCACTGATGTGAAGTTAGTTTTTATCATAAAAAGAGAGTGGAAAGGTTGTTGGATTTTGAAGAAAAAAATGAGGAGTGTAAGGACTAGAATTGTGAGAAATGAAGCTTCCATGTTAGAGAGTGAATAAAACGTAAGTGGAGATTGCCTTCTTTAGTTTTAATGTAGTTGTTGAAAGAAAGCATAAGGTGAGTGGGGTTGGCATGGGTGAAAATCGAGGGGAGCTGAACTAAGAAGATAGTAGGGGCTGAGAGTGGCTTAAAAAACTGGAGTAAAAGTGGAGCAGCTGGTCACCTAGTTTCTCTTTGGTTAAGCCATATTGGAAAGGCTGAGAAAGAGTTTCTGTGGGCAGAAAAGATATACAGTAGCTGATACATTTTATCCTTTTCGGTTTACAACAAAATGAGTGATGGTTGGATAAGAAAACAATAGTTGAACCTCCATTAAAGCCATTCATCACCATCTTCTGATCAGTTTTCAAAGCAGCGAAGGAGGAACAACAAAGACAACAATTATTCTTCATCAAATTCTCTTCGTTTTTCAACATAATGAAGGCTACAAGGGCTGATTCTTGGAGCTTGATGGAGAAGATAGAAAGCTACCATGCCGACGTTGGTTTAATGAGGATATTGACGCTAAGTCACAGTTAAGCTATTTCATCTTAATTAATGTTGTTAATCTCTTTTTGAATTATTATGTTGTTTGTGTTGATTGAATTGAGTTTTTATATGAATGATCTTAATATGTTATTTGGATTGTTCTATTATGAACCTATTGCTATAATGTTGAATGTAATTCGTAATTGTTACATTTGATGTTTATTAGTAGCATCTAATGATCGTTAATCGTTAGGAACAACATAACTTAGGTTAACCCGAACATGTGGGGTTACTGCCTATATTAATCGTTTGTCAATTCGTAATGTGGCTGCCAAATTGAATTTAGAGATCGTATCCTAAGTTATTCAGTAACGATCGTATCTTAATTAAACACAACCTAATAGAAAACTAGGATTAATAGAGCGTTCTATTAGTGTCAGATCAATAGTCCGAAAAGAGTTGTAAAGATGTTAGGATGGTGGAATATACTTGATCGTATTTAGGCCGAGATTGACCCTAGGACTAAACCTTACTTATATTTGACACTTTTCTCATTTTTGATTGCATGTTTTAATTTGTTTTCGATAGTTTACTTTTACTTTAATTTCTAAATTTCTTAAAATCCAAAAAACCCCATATATTTTTCATGCATCAATTAATTTTGTTACAGAAATTAACCGAACATTCCCTATGGATTCAATCTTGACTCACCATAACTACAAATTTTAGTATGCAAAGTTAGGTAAAGTCTGTAGTGTACTCGACAAGCATTGTAAGTAGATTTAGTTTAAGTGTTTGAGGATGAATATGTTGTCTGATCAAAGGATAATTCATCTTGAATACCTTTTCATAGTCAGTTGCTTCAACGTATATTGGTGGAGAATAAATGGGTTTGATTATAGGAAAAGATGTAGGATAAGCTCCATAAACAATCTTTGATTGTTTCTTTTGCATATCAACTTCCATTCTTTGAAGGATTTGTTTCACCTTTCTCATTTTTTGCTCATTGGTGGTGAAGTCAGGGCCAAAATACTGAGTAGAAATGTATCAGTGAAGATCTACATCTAATTGGGTCAATTAAGCTTTATAAGATTTATATAAGCTTTGAACTTCAGTAGAGATGCCATCTATTTGCTAGTGAGTAACCTAGGTGTGTTGAGTTAAACCACCAAGTTTAGAATCAATCCGTCGAACGAATTTGTTTTGAGCCAAAGAATTGTTAGTCTGCTAGTTGAGAGCTTCATCAACAGGATTTGAAAGCATTGTTCCATGAGCACTCATGCCAGATGAGTTAGAGATAACCCTTTGTTTAGCATTTATATGTCTCTCTAGTGGAGGAGAATCTTTCCATAGCGATTAACCATCATGCATGGTATTGGAGAGGGTGTAGGAACAGGAGATGGAATAACTGGCTGAGGTCTATTGGAGATTGAATCTTTTATGTTCCATCCAAAGTCAACAGCTTTGAGTAATGCTCTAATACTTCTAGGTCTTGGTCTTGGATTCTCAATCCAAAGTTCCGAATCTTCATGATGATTCATGTTGATAGTGGAATTGTTAAGCAGGTTGACAATTATAAATCTCCTTTCTTTGGTTCTTCTTCTTCCTTCGTTGTTGATTATAAAAGCTCATCATCATTACTGTCTGAATCAGGGTTCAGACATACTTCACAGTTTGGTTCGCACATAGTGGGATCTACATCCCAGACAAAATGTTCACAATGAGGACTAATATAAACAGGTTCTCCATCTAATTTGAAATGATAAATCAGAGGTCCTACATTTCTTTCTTTATGTGAGAATATTGGTTAAATCATCATAATAGGATGAAAGGTTGTTGAGGGTTTAGGTTGATCTTTTGTAGGCCTGTGTAAATTGATTTGACTGAGTCATCTTGAAGGGTTTGAAGAATTGGAGGAGTTGTGGCCTAGAAGGAATGCCTATGGTGAGCATGGAACACTTTTTGGTAGTTAGTGTGAACGAGACAAATAACTCCAACATGTAGATGTGTATGGTTTTGTTTTTGCAAAAGAGAGATGAGCTCCTTCATGTACTGTTCTACTGTAGTTGCTTTTAAACCACACTGTTTCAAATGGAAACTTTGGATGATTTTTTTTAACTTTTGAATGATGGGTAGAGAGAATAGTTCTTATGCTTCTTGTCTAAGAACGGTCAATAGAATATATACTGTAGTGGCTAAGCAAAGGTAAAGAAATATCCAAAATACAACTTTTTTTTTAGGATGATGGGTTATTTCTACAAGGTGTTCCATACGATTAGATAATGTACATTTCACACTAGACGGGAGATGGGCAATAGTAAGGGTAGAAGAAAGATGAACAGGTTCACTAGGTAGAGAATTTTCACTCATGGCTATAAAAGACTCCTTACTCACTTTCATCAAGAATACTTTTGTCAAGTGCTCGAGGATGAAGAAAATGAGAAAAGTGGACAAATCATGAACAAGGAATTAAGAATGGCCATCACAGCCCCTTACGTCAATCCCAATTAAGACTTAAGCAAAGTATTATAATCATGTTTATAACCTTATCTCATTCATTAAAATGAATTAATAACTCAATTATTGTATTATTATTTGCGTATAAGGCATAATGTATAAATCTTTTTATAATCAAGAAAAAGTTTAGTTTATTCATTAAAGAAAACTTGATAATTTTGAACAATTTTTTTAAAAGATATTGAAATGGTTTTGAATTAAGTATTTATTAAAAGAATGCATTTTGAACTTTGAAAAAACTTTAAAAGTTTTTAAAAAAATTTGTTTAACTAACATGGTGATTTGGGCAAACTAAGATATTTAATAGGTTAATCAACTAGTATAACAATGTAATCGACTAGTGTCTTTTGAAAACATATATCATGAGTTTGTAATCATATTGGTTAACTAATGTGACACATTATGACTAATATACTAGAATAGTGGATCAATGTTACTATTATTAGCGATTGTAATGATTAATTTTTAGTTTTACTAATTATTATATTGTAATCATAAGATGTACTATGAAAAGGAGGAATTTTTTTAGTTGTATAATTATTATAATTGGAAAAATTGCTTGAGGTACATTTTTTTAGAATTCTTGCAACCTTTGAACAAGATTTATAAATGATTTGAGTTTCACCGTCTCCTGTGTATTATGTTTAGATAAATTAAGTGTTTCCTAAAATTTTGGTACAAAGAGGAACGGGAAGATCTAAGAAGCGTGTCATTTACCCTAATTTTAAACACGAAGAAAGAAGGTAGGGGCTTCGAGGAAAAGGGAAACGTCCCAGAAACGCTATTACTTTTGTTGGCATCGCAGAATCCAATCCAGGAACAGCGGATGAGTGAGCTTTCTTGGAAGGTGAATAAAAGCGGCCTGTCCCCAGCAAAAAGCAGGATATCAAAGACCGACAGTATTTTCAGAGGCTAGGTATCCTCAATCCTGGTTTGGCAGTACCAAAATTGCCGTTGCTCATCTATTTATACAACTAACCCCAAAAAAAATGTCAAATTGTAGTACAAGAAAACGTACTCCCAATTCGTCTTCATAATAATAATAAGAGAAACAAAGAATGACACTTAAACGAAAAGTTTCACAAACACAGGCTCACAGAAAGAAGAAAAAAATGGGAAGATGGATGCTCACCAATCCATCTCATTCTCAAACAAGCCTGACGCTTGGGAACTTGCAGTGTCCAAAACCTGAATAAGGAAAGGATTTTAAATGACACAAAGACAATGTATGTAATCAATCAATCTCAACCAAATCCGAGAAGCACTTACTAGGATCCTTCGGCGTGGGCTTAGCAACACCGTTAAAACTGCAGGTCCCACCACTTTTCTGAAACTGAGCCCAATAAGAGCTGAACGCGTAACTCGCGTGCCAAATCACCGAGTTCGGTTTGTAACACCGCTTTCCCGGTTGGATTGGGTCGCAGGTTTTGTTCGCCTGCGAGCATGCCCATGACAAAGCAGTAGCCACCAAGCTCGTATTGGCTCCCTTAGCCACCACGCACCATAACTTCCCTTTGTACGGTTCATTGTTTGTGGGCGCCGGTAACGGCTTTTTGTACTCCCAGACCGGTGTCTCTCCACTGAGATCAATCTCGTATATTTGTGATCCGTTCGGGTACAACAATCCGAAATGCCTCTCCGTTCCCGGACCCGGTTTCTGGTTCTCGTTATAAAGAGCAAAAATAAAAGACTGAATCGGCCAACCGGGTCGGGCCGGAGTGCCTATGATGGGTTTGGCCGTTAACCGTTTCACAACATTCCGGTTATAGATGGCAGCATTGTGAATATTGCATCCTATTTGGTCAACATCACCACCATTTGGCCAACCCGTTTCGGCAATAAAGATCCGAATATCTGGATAACCAAGGCGTTTCATAGCAAAGACCATAGCGTCAATAGTCTGGTCAAAGAGGTTGGTGTAGGTTAAGTTGGTAACAGGGTCAGTGTAGGTTATGTTCTTGGACTCAAAGAGCGCGTAATCAAGATTGATGTTTTTGGGGTCTGCGGCCCATGAAAAATAAGGGTAGACATCTACGAAAAAGAAAGACTTGGTGCGGTTCAAGAATTGCAACATTGGCTTAATTATCGGAGCTGCAATGTCTGACCGGAAAGTCCCGTTCGACGGCGGAAAAGACGACTCCAGAACGTTGGTCGCCGACGGTGTGCCCACTTTGATCTTGTGAAGTCTGTGAGCTTTTAATGAACTTTTGATTCGACGCATGGCAGGAACGAGATTAAACCATGTTCCGATATCTGGGTTGGTGAGGATCTCGTTTCCAACAAGGAGATAACGGATTTTAACATCTGGGTAGAAGGGAACAACATAGGTTTGGACCCAGTTGTCTGAGAGAGCTTGGCTTTTGGAGATGTTGGGGATGAGTTCGTTGGGGACCATGATGGAAACTTGAATGTCCATGTTTCTAAGGGCCTTGAGGATTTTGGGATTGGCATCGTAGATTTTGACGCGTGCCGCTTTCAATGACTTGAGCAGCTCCACTGATCTTGACGGTACTGGTAGGTTGTTTCCAAGTGTGCCGTAGTTGACGCCCACCTTGCCTGCCATCTCCGCACCTGCAATTAAACAGCTGAGTTTAGAGAGGATAACCCATAAATACTCGTATCTCCGTTGCAGTGTAACTGAATACTTACTTGAAATACAAAATAAGAGAGCAAACATGAACATAGCACCAACAGGGGTCTCCATTAGAGAGCTCAGCCTTGGTCTAAGAGAAATGACCACAAAATGTCTAGTAACTCGGGAGTCGGGGGAGAGAGTGTAGTGTGGGTTAAATAATATCATGATTGAGGGCTGACGGCTAGGGGAGTGGACATAGAGCCCTGATCCATAACATAACCCCAATTGTAATCAAAGGGTTAGGCTGATTTCGGACTCTTTCATTCACTGCTAATACTAATCAATTGGGTTATTGATTGGATGCGCAAGGGGAAAATAAAAAGGTAAAAAAAGGAGTGAAAGAGGGGTAGGCTTTGCGTAGTTTCCAGGAGCCTGGAGTTTGCACTTTGCAGTTGGGAAAAGAAAAGTACAATTAGCCGTTGCATAAAGAAAACGAGGGATTCTCTTGTCCAGTTTGTTGAAAGCTTTAATAAATCCGTCCTCAGTCGTCACCCACCAATTCGTTCTGGTTTTTATCTTTAAATGCAAGTTGTGGACTTTTGCTTCTTTTCATTTATGTCAACATTCGTCAGGCTTAACAAAATTAAAGGTTATTTCGTTTGTCCTTTTTAGTGGAAAATTATGAGAGTCCTTCAAATGACTTTGAGAAAAGTGATTTGCAGTTAATATGTACAAATTGTAAAATTCCAGTAATAATAATAATAGAGTATCATCTGTGTTACCGAAACCAGATGTGATCTCTTACCTTCCTTGACCAATCAGTTTCTCCATAGCAGACCAAGTTGCTGCCAGCCAATAATTTCCCTCGTTTATGCCAATTGACCCCTTTGCATTCTCATTCCCAAAGCATCAAATTATAAAATCCTAAAGCTTCATTGAACAGGTGTAGGTGTCGTCAATCAAGTTGTTTGTATCCCCGTCTCATCTTCTTGCATCAACTTTCTTCTTATTCTTATTTCAGACAGTGGTTGCTACAGTAGTTGCTGAACACCTCAAATTCTTTGTTTAGCCATTCTATTCCAATCTTCTCACATAAATGTATGAATAAAATTTAATAAAATATGATAAGAATATTATAACCGAAACAGGAGATCTGATCCCCTCATTAAACCCTTACTCATTGACTCGTAAACATATATTGTATTTTTATCACTCGGCTACTAGCCTAGTCCGCCCTAGTTAGCTTCTCATTCCTCTTATAAAAGTCTTAAATATCAAATGAACGTGTAAGGAAAATAATAGTACTGAAAAAAGAGATAATAATAAAACTTATCTAATGATTATGCTATAGAATAGCCATTACTAAAAGTAAAATTTGGTGAGACCGTAGCGCGATCAATAATACCTTATGTTCTCTAAGGTTAACAAAACTAGTTCTTGAACTCATGCACTCAAAATTGAAAACTTAGAACTCGCAAAAATATCGTTTCCAAATAAAAAACAATATTATCAAGCTTAATAGAAGTCTCTATCTATATGAAAAGAATGGCTGAAAAAAACTAATATACATAACTAAATCAAACGTTAGAGAAGAATCCGTGGGTGAGGTCAAATATGGAAACTTGTGAAACAATTGAGAAGAACTAAAAATGTGCAAAGACTCATTTAAAGAATAACTCTTTGGTGGATAAATAAATAAATTAGGCTAAAAAGTATAGAAAATAACTCAACCAACTTGAACTAAACCAACGGGTCGATGGCGCCCGTGCAGAGTTGACACAAGTCTAACCTCTTACCAAAGTACTGGGGATAAGCTACTTAAGCATTAGCAAACACTTTCCTCAATATAAAGACTAAAAAAAGTTTATACTCGCTAATGTGAGACAATAATATAACAAAAAGGGTGAAAATTTCTTTGACTAAACAAGTAAAGGAGGCTTAAACAACCATTTATCCAACAATCCCCTATTAAAAGGCTCGTTAACTTTGAATTTTATGAGCAAAGGAACAGTTATATACTTAAGCATCAATATCTTTCAATTGAATTGAAAAATAGTGATATGGCAACAAGTTAGTTAATAAAGTGAATTTCACAAACTTAGGATGAGACTCTCATAACACATATTATACTTTTAATTTCAGCAAATTTTGTGATAAAAAAAATCACAACAAGTGCGTATTATGACCATGTGCACACCATAAGTACTTATGAGTGCTCTAAAAAGACAGCACATGTCTTTTATAAAGGGCATCCTAACCTTCATACTCAAGTAGGTGGTTTCTTCAAGTCTATCACCCTATAGACTGCCATTAAGGGTTATGACACCATTAAAAGTTAATACGGATCAACCTCTATAAAATCGTATCCACTAAGTCTGTCATATTAAGACCTCCACAATGGTGGATCTTATAAAAATCAGGCGGTGAATTCATCAAGTTCGTCTGTCTAGGACCACCCACAGAACAAAGTTATCGATTCATTAAGAGCTTGAGGATCAAGCTCACATCAAGCACAACTACATACTATACGGATGGGAATGTTGTGCATATTGAGGACTCGTATGGATTTGTTTGACCATAATACGGCATCCACCATACTTCCTTAATCCATAGGCTTAAGCCCTATCCCCCTTGACGATTTAAGAACTACTTTCCTTGTTAATCCTTCAATAAGAGGGTTTGCCAAGTTCCTTTTGGATCTCATATATTACAAGGAAATTACTCCATTTTTATGAGTCATTCAACTACAATATTTCTAATGTGGATGTGTCTTATTTTACCATTGTACACACTATTTTTTGCTATCCCAATGGTTGCTTGTGAATCACAATGTAAAGAAGCTGGTCCATTTGATTTCCCTCATAATGACATATCTGCTAGCAATTTCTTCAACCCTTCAGCTTCTTAACCTACCAAATCAAGAGCAATGAATTTAGATTCCACAGTGGAGTGTTATACACATTTGTTTCACAATTTTCTATGATATAGCACCTTTACCTAAGGTAAAGACATAACCACTTGTAGAGCTAACTTTATTGTTATCAAACAAACAATTTGCATCATAAAGTATTTCCAACACAACAAGAAATTTATTAAAATGCAAACACCAGTACATAGTTCCTTTAAGATATTTGAAGAAGAGATAAGGTGCATTCCAATACTGATTACTTGGGTTTTGAGTATAATGACTCATTCTACTAACAACTTAATTCGTGAGGAACACAACACTTTTTATAATTTTAGCATACTCGGCTTGTGAAATACTATAACGTTTTTTCTTTTTGAGAGATATACTAGAATCATAGGGAGTTCTCACAGTCATAATATTAAAGCAACCAAACTTTTTAAACATTTTCTCAATATAATGGTATTGACATAAAGAGAAGTCATTTTAAGGTTCTTCTTCTTTAATGCGTATAATCACATCAGCTTCTCCTAATTCTTTCATGTCAAATTGATAAGATAAAAATATTTTGATCTTATTGACCACATCCACATTAGTACCAAAAATGAGCATATCATCAATATAAAAGTATATAGTCCACAATTTGATCCAATCATTTTTTTAATATACACAGGAATCAGATGCATTCATAACATAGCCATTGCTTACTAAGGTTCGATCAAACTTCTCGTACCATTATTTATAAGCTTGTTTAAGACCATAGAGGGACTTTGTAAGCTTACACACCTTATTCTCCTAACTTAGAACCATATGATCCTCATGTTGTTCCATATATATTTCTTCCTCTAAGTCACCATTAATAAATGTAGTTTTCACATCCATTTGATGTACTACTAGGACAAAAATGACAGTAAGGGAAACTAGAGTTATAATAATAACAATTTTGGTCACAAGAGAGTAAGCCTTAAAATAGTCGATGCCTTTTGTTTGATTATAACCTATAACCACCAATATGTCATTAATTTGTTTCTATAGTTCCATCATGCCTCATTTTCTTTCTAAAGATTCATTTACATCTAATTGGCTTACGAATCTTAAACAAATCAACTAAGTTCCAATTATAGTTTGTCATTATTGACTCAAACTCAATTTTAATGGAATCTTTCTAAAAGCTAGTATCTATAGAAGTCACTGCCTCTTTTTATGTTTCAGTATCTTCCTTAATTAAAAAGGCAGAAATGATATTCTCATTTATTCTATCAAGATCATAATTTTTAACTAAGAAGGCAGTAGAAAAATCTTGTCTAAAACTTCTTTCAAATTCCTCTCGCTCTTCCTAGGTTCATTATATATTCATTTAAAGCAAAACTAGAAGTAGGTAAAGACAAAGGCACATAAACAACATTAGAAGGACCAACAACATTACTAACATCATTTTTCTTTAATGGAAAGACATTTTAAAAAAATATGCATCTTTAGATTAACAAGTAGAATTATCACTCAAAGAAATAATTCTATATGCATTAATGTTTTGAGCATAACTAATAAACACACAATCAAAGGTCTTAGGCCCAATATTTATCTTTCTAAAGTCTAGTAAGCCAACTTTGGCTAGATACCCACACTTTCAAATATTAAGGTTATGAGCAAATCCTTTCCATAGCTAGGGGGTTTTGGCTAACATTATATAAGCAATTTTATTAAAAATATTAGCACATAGAAATTACAGCTTCCCTTTATATATTGTTAGACATATTATAACCTAACAACATAGCATTCATCATTTCCTTAAGTGTTCAATTTTCCCTCCCACCTACGTCATTTTGTTGGGATATATAAGGGGCATCTTATTTATATATCATACCATTATTTTTGAAAAAAGTCCCTTCAAAATTAGTGCTAGATTCTTCACCCCTATCAAATGTAAGTTTCTTAATTTTCCTATCTAATTGGTTTTCTACTTTTTCTTTGTAATTTAAGAACATCTCTTTAGCCTCATCTTTAGATCTTAAGAGATAAAGTTTTGTTTTTCTCGCATAATCATCAATAACTCCTTTAATAACTAAGTTATTAAAATTATCCACATCTCTATGAATCAACTTAAGAAAATCAATGCATCTAGTTGTTATAGGTTTAAGTGGTTTTGTAACAATCTTTGCTTCTACACACACATAGTGCTAAGAAAAGAAATCATCAATAAAAATTATCAAATGCATGTTTTTAAGTCTCCTAATAGTAGCAACATTAACAAGTCCTAGCCTACATGCCATAAATTAGTAGATTTAATGATATAAGTAGAAGCAGTCAAAGAACTAGCATTACAAGTAAGAGAAATAGTATTCAGTACAAAAAATCCATCAACTAAGTATCTTTTTCCCACAAAGTCCACATTTTTTGTAATTACAAACTTATCATCTTTAAGAACAATTTTTAGATTAGTCTTATTAAGCAAGAAAACAGAAACTAAGTTATTACGCAAAAAGGGGACATTTAATACATCGTTCAAAGCTAAAGTTTTTCTAGAAGTAATTTTAAGGAAAATCTTTCCTTTACCAAGCACTCGCAATGGTTTTGGAGTTTTCCATATGTTGGATCGCGTATGGCCTGAATATTATAAATATTCTGAGGAAAAGACCATACAACATCGTGATGTATAACCGAAAATACCAAGGATGTACGAAAATACCTTATTGTCGTGAATAGGTTGCTTCCTTTTCGAATTCCAAGACACTGCAAATGCGAATGCCCTCTACCGGTATCCACACGAGCATGCACGATCCGGGCTGCGGTTGTAGTGTGCTAGCACGTCCCGAAACACTTTCCGAATGTCGCACGTTTCTCCTCTCAGATGGTGGCTAGGGTTTCGTGAATCAATTGTCACCTCCCTAATGAGACCTAAGCTTCTCTATTTATAGAGAAACCCTAATCTCATTAAAGGCCCAATAAGTTTCGACCCATTATATCTCATATAATTAAAGCCCGACAACTTAATTCAGTCTAGCCCAATAAATATATCCACATATATTTATT
>JANZLC010000004.1:16096505-16106515 GCA_026413385.1 Erythroxylum gracilipes
CATAATATATTATTAACAAATCATAATATTAATACATGAATCACATATGTCCATTGGCCTAGGGCACACTACTAACACCATAAGACATATTCTCCATTTACGGCATCCTCAAACTGGTAGAACAACTCCTTGTTAGTGAAATGATTCTTTAAAACATTGGTATCTAGTATCCATAGTGTTCTTTATTTGGCACTAGGTTAGCCTCCATGATAATAGCGACTATAATTTCAACCTTTTTAGCAAGATTAGCTTAGGACACAAATTGAGTAACAAACTTTCAATCTTAGTTTTGCAGGCGATTACGATGGTGGAATTGATATGCCTTATAGCTTGGTTTGACACAAACATAGAAGGTTATCTTCCTCTTTTGAATTCCTCCACTACCCTTCTTGAATTGGTTTTGCATTTTTTGATGCCCATTCTTTTGATTTTTCTTTCCCTTGCCTTTTAACCTATCCTTAGAAGTTCCAATAAAAGACTCATCTAAGTTAACAAATAGGAGAAACAAAATTTGCCATCATTAGTTTGTCACACATCTTCACTAAGTTTTCGTATTCTCGAACTTGCTCCATCACTAGTTTATCATCCACCATCTAAAATTGCATCCATTTCCCACCGCATTCTTTTTTCTTTCCAGCATCATCTGCCCTATACTTCTTCTCTATGGTGTCCTAGATGACCTCGATAGATTTTCAATTCATAAAGAGATCAAATAGAGAGTTAGCAGATGTCCTCTAATTATTTTATTGTTTTTTTCATGCTTCATCCAAGCTTTTTCTTCAGTGGAAGAGGGAGGAGTTTCAGAGTTTATGGCTTTAATAGATAGAAGATCAGTGAATAATGCATAATCTATGTCTAGTTGTTCAAAGAAAATAAGCAATTTTTGGAACTAACATTTATAATTGGTTCCATCCAAGGTCGAATTTAGAGAGGTCAGGTAAGACTTTGTTCAATGATGTGGCTATTGTAGATGAATTTGTTCAATGATATGGCTATTGTAGATTTCTACTGTGAAGTTTTGCATTCAAATTGTAAAGAATATAAAGGTATAGTAGATAAAAGAGGTAATATTAAAACTTATCAAATGGTTTTACTATGACATGGCCACTGCCTTAAAAGCAAAATTTAACATGATTATGGTGCATTCGATGATGTCATTTGCTCTACAGGGTTAACACAACTAGTCCTCAAACTTATGCACTCAAGGGAGAAGGCTTGGAACTCGTAAAAATACTATCACCCAAAAAGACAAAATTATCAGGTTTAACAGAAGTCTATATCTATATGAAAAGAACAACTAAAACATCAAATATACATAACCAAATTAAATGTTAGAGAATAATCTATGGGTGAGGCCAAATATCATAAAGACAAATTTGGAAACGTTCCAAACATTTGATAAGAAATAGAATCGTGGAAAGACATATCTAAAGAATAACCCTTTACTGGAACAATAAACCAAATTTGGCTCAACTAGAATTAATGATCTTCACCAGCACTTGTACTATGCCTAGTTCAGACTAGACTAGGTGGGCAGACAATGTGCGCCCACGAAGTTAGCCCACAATCTTTTACCAAATGATGAAGGAACAAGCTCCTTGAGCCTTGACAAACACTTCTCTTAATATAGAGACTAAAAAATAGTTTATACTCACCAATGTGGGACAAAAATACAACACATATGTTAACAAATGTTAAAACCTTAAGAAATTTCTTAGTTTTTGTTTTTTATAAGAGAGATGAAAGTAATATATTTATGGTATTTTGATAGATCTACATGTAAGAGCCAATAAAAAATAGGCACCAAAGAAGGTGAGAAGAGCTTAGCAAAGATGGTAAAGATGATGTTGAATTGCTTCAGCGATGGTGAAACGATAGTAAGAATTAAGAAAATGAAAGGTCTTTGAATGAAAACAAAAAATAAACAAAATAAAGAGGGAATGAATGGTTAACAATGGCTATTAGTGGAGTGACGTCACCTTTAGATGTCAAGAATCAATCGAGTGAAGAGAGGAAATGTGTTCGATTGGAACTAACTAAAAGATGATATTAGGGTGCGATCACAAAGTGAGTCTCCTTTGGTTTTCCATAAGCAATATTTTTACAAACCTAAAGAAAAAAATCCTAGCTTGAAACTATACAGCTTAGAGTTTGTTTATGGATATAACGGTCATTGCTTCACTCTTATTCTCCAATTTTGATTCATGACATTTTATACTCAAGGAAGATCATTTCAACTTTCTTATTCCCCAAATACCTTACTTTCTCTTCGCTTTTAATTTCTAATTCTTACTCATTTTGCAATTTGCTCCTTATTCTTTTTTTTTGCATTATTTCAACCCAAAATTTTCCTTATCCCCAAATTTGAACAAAACATAAACAATGCCTAGGAAATTAAGCTATTTTAAAGCAAAACTAATTAAAATGAAAATTAATTGAGAAAAATTTTAACACAAAACTAAGTAATTTTATAAGTGATTAACAAAAATCTAACTACTTTTAAATGTAATTTTTATTAATATTTTACAAACAAAAATTTCAAAAAATATATAATAAGATAAGATAAAATCAAGCAGAATAACTGCCCCTCCTACATATTCTATTTTACAAAAATATGTAAACCATATGTATTCATATTTTGTAACAATAGATACATAAAGACATTTGACCTTAATTTTGTCCATCACATGCAAAATAAATGAACTAGAAATAAATTATTCAAAAATTTAAATGAATTTGATGATTAAAAGACAAAATTTAAAGGTCGTAGAGATATCCATATTCTAGACTTGAAATTAGAAGAATAATATTGCTAGGATATATAATTAAGATGGAAGCTTTAGTGAGGTATGTAGGCATTTAAAGTTAACTTTGAAGTTATATAGAGACATCTAGAATTTAATTGAAAAAAATGAGACGGGAAAAGTAGGGAGGTGTCTAGGCTTTTACCCTTGAACTTATATATGAAGTTTGGATAAGACAAGCATAGATGTTTTCAAGTATTTAGAGATCTAAAGGACTTAACTACAAACTAAGAGATGAAATTTAGATAAGCGCTCAAGGGAGTTTTTAGGTATTTATCTACAAATCATAGAGTGGTCTTCGAAGCTTTTTATAACTAAACATTTGGACAAGAGGATTTTGACTCAAAAAATAAATTATGCATTTAAAACTAAATTAGAAAACCTAAAGGGGTTTTGATTGAGTAAGAAAAGAAACCTAATTCACAACACTCGACCAATCTCTTTGTAAGCATGAGCAGTTAAATAATCAATTAAAATAATTAATATGACAATTTTTAAATGAACATTTTTGTATTTACAAAAATAATTAAAAAGTGTCTACATAAAGATAGTGATTATTATTGCTGATATTTTTTGGATATCCTTAACAGAGGTGAGACTCAAATAGAAAACAAAAATATTTAATAAAGTTACCACTCTACCTTATTCAAGGAAATATGAAATAAAAGAGAGGAAAGGAACCAAAAATTCTTAAACCTATGAATAAAAGTTCAAGGATTGATTATAAAATGAAAAAGGTGTTAGATGCCTCTTCTTATCCATCTAAGGAGTTACCAATTTTTTCAAATTTAGGGAGTTTAAGAAAAAGGCTTTAGGTGTGAGTGTAAGGACAAATTCGTTGAATTTTTTATTTTTTAAATGAAACACATAATTTTGCTGTAAAATATAAATTTTGAAATATTTAGATAAAAATAACGAGACAGTATAATAAAAATGTAGCTTTTAAAAGAGAAGTCCAAGAGAAATATTTAAGAGATGAATCCATGACATGAGTGATAAATTTGCTTTTAAAGAAACACAGATACTAATGGAGGAGACTAAAGTCTTATAACCCTAAAATTAAGGTTTGATTAAGATTGAATACTTAGGAACTATTGAATACTTAGGAACTATTCTTTCCCTCTTTACTTTTTTTTTTAAATCTTGTTGATTCAATGTATATGTTTGATCCTATATTTCTTAAAGTTTTAATTACTCTCTCTTATGATCTAATCAATTAACCCTAATTGAATTTGAAATTCACATATTTGTAATATCTGAATTCACAAAGCTATTTCTAACTTCTTTAATTAGATCTGAAGCAATCTATTAGATAATTAATTTCACAACCAAGATCTCTCTTCAATTGATCGTGATAATTATGGGTTTATTAAACTTCTAAATCTCGTTGTACAATCTAAAACTGATTACTTTGATTCACTGTCTAGATTTTTTGTCAACTTTATTGATTTGTGTTCAATTTATTATGCATTTATTCCATAACACTTAGTGTTTAATGATATAAATTGCTTAAGACATTCTCTTTAGTTCATATTTGTTTTTAGGTACAATTCAGAAGCGAAAGAGATAAAGTGAGTCAAGAGTAGCATGTTTGAGTCGTTTTCTGAAGATCCACACTTAGTTATCTTCATGGGGTAAGAACGAGAATGATTAGAGTAAGAGGGGACAAGAAAATACCAAAAGGAATGAAGATTAGTACAAGTCATAGCCATAAGATGCATCTCGCAACCATGACAAATTTTTCATTGCCGTGATAGGTGGGTCACGCCCATGACACACTTGTCATGGGCATGACACTAGTTACATAGGCATGACAGCCCATGTCATGCCCATGCAAAGTGCTAGAGTCATAATTGCGCTCCATGCTTTAGGCTCTCTATCACGATTGCACTCCCTTTGTCACGATCGCATGGGGTGCTGCATGGCTTTGTCATAAAGCTTCCTCCATCTTCTTTGTTGTTCAATTTCATGATTTCCAACCCTCATAAGCATATCAAACACCCCATGAAATATATAATTAAGATTGAATTCATACCCTAAACTACACAAATACTTAAAATATAAACAAACACTAATAATAACATAATTCTAAGCCTATATATACAATAATCATCTAAAAAACACTTGAAAACACACTAAAACTCCTAGAAAAACATAGTATGAATTATATCTATCATGCAGCGATGTTTTTAATGACTTAGCGACAGCAAGATCCTCCTCGGTGGCTAGGATTTTAGCTTTGGTTTGCTAGGGTTTCTAAAACATAAATAAAGGTCATGATTAGAAGCAAGAATAAATATATTTTAAAGTTAGAAAAGGGAATGTTTGTTAATAAGGATAAGAGTACCCTAAGCCTAAAATTAAGAATTTTTGGACACAAGATTATAATAAGGATTGTTTGGATATGAGAATATCTTATTCTAAGGTTGGAATAATACTTATTTGGTAATAAGTTTAAGTTTGACTTAAACTAAGAATAAGTTATTACAAGTTTAGAATAAAAGTTGTTTGGACATAAGTTTAAGTGTGACTCAAACTTGGAAAAGGATAATTTATTTAGCTTTTGGATTAAAGTAATCCTAAGACTAAATTAAGTTCTTTTAAATATGGAATTCCATATTTGACCTAATTTTCAAACATAATTGAAAATTGTTTTAAATTTCAAAATTCAATTCCAAAATTAAAGTAATTATTTTTCTTAATTTGATTAAGATTAATAGTTATGTTGATTTCTTATTAAATTTTATAAAATTGTTTTCCAGACTTAAAATTATTTATTTTCAATTAGAATGAAATTAATTAGTTAGACTCTTTAAACTTAAGAAAAGTATTTTCTTAAGTAATTAAGAAAGATGTTTCTTAATTGAATTTATTTATTTCATTTTGATTAAGATAAATTAAATTTATGAGTTTATTTTTTAGAGAATTATTATTCAATTTATTTAAAAATTATTTCTTTATTTATGAATAATAAGTTTCTTGAGTTGTTAGAAAAGGTATTTTTCTTGATAAAATTGTGAAAAGTGTTTGTATTTATTAATTAAGAAAAATGAGGTTTTTAAATATTTTTAAATTAATTTTCTAATTTATTAAAGAAAAATTTTCTAATTAATTAAGAAATTAATATATAAATAAATAATGTAAAGTACTTCTTAATTAAATTTAAAAGTGTTTCATTTAATTTTGAAAGTAGTTTTCTTTAAATATTAGAAATTAATTTTCTGATTAGGGGAAAATAATTTCCAATTTGAATAAAAATAGTTTAATAATTGGATTAAAATTTCTTACTTGTTGAATTTCGAAAGAAGTTCTTAAATTATAATAAGTAAGGAGCATAATTTATTGAAAATTTTTTTAAAAGGAGTCAAGATAATTAGAAATAGTTTCTGATTGGATTTGAAAATTATTTTCAAATAAAATTAAATTTATATTTGGAATAGGAATTTAATTTTTTATTAGTCAATAGGTTTAATCTAATTTAATTATCCAAGAAGTTAGAAGCATTATTTTAGATTATGACGATTAATAACTAGAATCAAATAAAGCTTGAAGTTTTATGCATATATTTTGATTATGAATGCATAAGTTGCATACGTTATTTATATGTTTGATATCTATTGGATGCATGTTAAATTGCATATTTTATATATGTGATATTATTACATGTAATTTTGTGTTTGATGAGATAAAAAAAATTAAATCTCTCATTAAATATTAAGTACACACTAAGAATGTGATTGTCATCTTCCATTATTATAAGAAAAAACTAAAGTTTTATTTATTGTTAAGTTTGTTAAGCAAACTCAAAGTTGCTTTAACCCGAATATCTTTAGTCATATAATAGTGGGTCTCATTTAACTAAATTTGTGTGATCTGGATTAGTAAACTCATGATCATATGAATTTAGGGGCATGATTAGGAATAAAATATAAGATATGTATTAGCAAGAGTTTTCACCTAATGGATCTAGGAGATATATGAGATGTGATTGATAAAGTTGTTAGCTACCTAATTTAAGTTTAGTTGATTTGTTAAGCAAAATCAAGATCAATTAAATTTGAATGAGATCCTATTCTACTAGAAAGATTATAGTAATCTTTTTGAATAGTAGTAAGGGCTATTATTTTGAATAAAATACTGGGAGTAACCAAATATATAATTAAAGTTCTAATCTCATTTAGTAGTCATGTCATATAATCAATTACTTACTTTTCTTACATTTATATTTTTTTATAAGTGGAATTTATCTTGTTTAGTATAGTTGATTTCTTGGACATAAGTTATGTTAGATAGAAAAGTTGTATGTCTATTATGCAATTTTTCTATTAACCCCTGCTGAGGATTTGGTGTTAAAGTTTTATAGATATGTTAAAATCATATAGATGAAAAAATGTATTAACATTTTGAATTGAATAGTATCTCTTAAAACTTTGATGAAAACATCTAAGATGTATGTCAACATCATGATAGCAAGATGTAAGATGTTGCATGAAGTAGAGCTAAAATGTATAGTACTATGATGAAATTATTTCACTCAATTTAGCTTACTAAAAGGATAAACATAGACATCAATTAAAGACTTTGCTATAGTATGATAATATTTTTCATAAGAAAAAATAGAATGCATGATTTTCTTATCTATACGTGATATGATAGAGATCATATATATTTCCAGTTCATGTTTTTGAGTATTTGATAATGAATTTATATTCATCATTATTATAATGTTCAGGATATTATAAGAAATAGATTATTGAGTAAGTATTGTTAATCCAAGTTTACTGGATCAAAAGAGATTTATGCTTACCATAAATGGTAAGAATCCAAAGTTAGATAATCGAAACTATCCTTTTATGCTATGTTGGTTAAATCAAGATGATGAGAATCATAAAGTTATATACAAGGAAATATGTATTGTTTCAATTATGAATCTTATGAAACTTGTGAAATATGTTAAGTTGAAAAATAAACAAATCAAACTTTAGTGAAAGGCCGATGATGGTATTAAATTGTTAAATTTATACATGTGACGTATTAGATAGAATAACAATTCATAAAAGGATGATTTTTTATATTTAATTAGTATTACTAATGACTTTATATGATACAAATATATATATCAAATGAAATATTGATTTAAAATTTTGAAAAATGCAAATTATTTAAATATATATATCAAATGAAATATTTATTTTTCTATAACAATGTCTAGTACAATAACTTACCTTTAATAGTTCTAATTAGCTGAATTAACAAGATTTCATATTAGATATGGAATGCTGAGACTTAGAAAGAGTCAAAGTTAATGATTTAAAGATGTGATGCTTAATTGAAGCATATATTATCCATTAAATTTAGAACTAAATCAGAAAATATAAGGTTATGGGATATCTAAAAGGTTAGATATATTCTTAAAAACTTATTGAACAAATTGTTCACTTCAATGACTACTCATAGAGAATGGTTCTCAAGATAAGTAATGAGAGTAAGATCAAGTTTGAAATTTTCAAATCTCATGGCAATACATTCAATTGAAACTATTACCTTTATTGATACATTTGACGTATAGTTGTAAGGTTACAAGATATTGAAAAAAGCCACTTTCATGATGAATTCGAATAATTTGTTTTGGAGATGATTGTGAATTTATCATATCTACAAGAAGAATGATTTTTATATTTAATTAGTATAAATCCTTTTAAAGTTCTGCTATGATATTATGGTATTATGTTCTGATACTTGTAAGTTTTGCTCTGAAGCCAATATATCATCTTTTTATATGTCATATTCTATTATGAGATACATATTGTGTGGATTTCACTTTAATATGAATAATTAAAGATTGCTTAAGATGTGATCTAATTTTGTATTTGTGAATGCTAGACAACTGTTAGAAATAGTTGCCAATTTATATCTTATTTAGTTATTTCTCCATTAAGCTTTATGCTTAACATGGTGGTTTTGCCTCTGTGTAGGTTCTAATAAGAAGGTTTAAAGACTGAGACAAAGACAACCGCAGTGGCCAAAGAGATTGTGTTTTGTTTTGGAAATGTTCAGTTTGTTTTTTAGTTGTATTTAATGTAATGAGACATATTGGAATTTGTATTTTGTTTGATGGTTTGTAATAACCTTAATATATGTTGGGTTTGGATTTAAGGCTTGTATGTGATAAGTATCATATGTATGTTATATTCTAAATATGACCCAACCTATAAATGAAATGTATGTTACTTGAGTTTTTGGAAATGCTTTAGCATGTTTGGGATCGTTTCAGTACTTTTTTGTATGGCATTTGCATATCTTCCCAAGGGGTATGTGAGTGTTACAGACACTTTGGGCCAAAAACATATGGGAGCTCCAATATATGTGCATTGAATTAAGGATAGATTGGATGAGCTACACTTTACTAACATATGATAGGGATTTGTTTACCCAAGATTGAACAGGGATTTATTGACTCAAGATTAAACACGCTTTTTGATCTTTTCGATGAGAGGTAGACAGTCCAGATGGTTAAGTCTTTTTATAGACATAGGTAAGCCGAGATATAGGATAGGAGGGGATTTATGCATCATACTTGTAGCTCTTTGATAGAGTCTTGCATATGAGCTGCACCTTTGGAGAGATAGAGGTGGCTCTTATGAAGACTAATCTCCAACCCCGAATATAGTTTGAAGATGTCTAGATCCCATATATAAGTGAGGATGGAGGCCATATTTTCCCTATAAAAAAGAAGCAAATCCTCTACGAAGCAAAGATTAGTTAGTGCGAGTTTCTTACATTTCTTGTGATAGTTGAAATGTGGTCATTGTTGGACTTCATGCTTGATGATGGCATTAAGGATCTCCATGCTTAGGATAAAGAGATAGGGGGATAAGGTTCCCCCTGTCTAAGTCCTCACGCAACTTGGAAGCATTTTGTAGGGCTGCCATTGATAAGGACAAAAAAGGAAGTTGTTGAGACACATTCTTTGATCCACCTGATGAATTGGAGAGGGAAATCATAAGTTGTAAGCATTTTCCATATGAAATCGCAGCTGATGCAATCAAAAGCCTTGCAAAAATTGATCTTCATTATGCAGTTTAGAGGGCTATGAATTTGAGAATATCCCTTCAAAAGTCCTTGATGACGTGTCAAACTAGCAAAAATAAATTCCTACTCTAGAACACTTAAGCGAGTAAAGTGGTGAATAGGGTCGAACCACAG
>JANZLC010000004.1:16144626-16160059 GCA_026413385.1 Erythroxylum gracilipes
TTCATCTATTACATAATACTTCTACAAAACACTCATTCAATTTCATTTCATATCTCTAAATTGCCACTTAAGGATCGAGGTCCAACAGTTATTGCCTAGACTATCTTATACTTTGATAAAAGTAGAAGGAGAGACAAATTCTAATTATCAAATTAAAGGAGAATATTTTGAAGGTACAAATTATGTTCTTGTAATATCTTAATTGATACAACAACCAGTGAAAGTTACATTAATAATAATCTAATACCTAATTTGATAAGTTTCCAACTAAATGAATCTTATCAATATACAAATTTCAATGATGACATACATGGGATAGATACTATCATAGAAACTACTATTAAGATATGAGACAACAAAAATACCCATAAGATTATTAGTTGAAAATGAAGTATTCAATTTGGAGATAATATTAGGAACTAGTTTTCTCCAACAAGTCCAACCTTATAAGATAATTCAATATGAAATACAAATATCCTATAATAACGATGCAATATATATTCCACGATAATGACTAATCCCACTAGTATTTTTATTCCAATTGATGTAACTTACAAAAATTATAGAGTAAAATACTTTCTTGCCTATATAGACAATGTAACTAGATCTTGTTTATTTAAAACAAGTTATTTTCCTTTACAATATTATGAAACCTTGAAATTATTTCTAATAATCAAAAGGTATTAATCAACCTCAAATACTATTAGGGTCATTTTTAATAAAATATCCACCATTTTATTTTTATGATACTAGAATTGATATTCTTTTCAGAAATAATTTTCTCTAATTATTTTATAAAATACTATTTGATACTATTAAATAACAAGTACGTTGCAATACTCCTTGTGGTTGTTTAATATTATAAGGTAATTTGAGAAAATGAAAACAATTATTACGACCAAGAATATAAAAAGGAAAATCTGTTCTTTCACTTTATATATATTGCGATGTCATTTTGGGTTTACTTGAGTCAAGGAGTACATTTTTCAGTTGTAATATTCTTAAAAAAAAAAAAAGGGTTGACGGCTAATGGATCAATGGGCTCATAAATATATTGGTGACTAATAGGCTCATCTAGTGAACATATCTTTTTTCCATGGGCTCATTGGCCTGTATCTGGTCCGGTAGCCCTTTTTCCCACGAAGCCCACCAAAAGCCACGTATCCTATATAAACCACTTATGGCTGACGCTAGGGTTTTAAATTCTCTGCTGAAGGAAAAGAGATAACAGTCCTTGCTTCGCCGCATCCAGGATGGGTACGAATGTAACGTCAGTGAATAACTGGTATTAGCTTTTCTTCTTCTGAAATGGGTTTTATTCGTTATATTTTCAGGTATCTCCAGGGACTCCATGCACAAGAGGCGTGCCACTGGTGGCAAGAAGAAGGCCTGGAGAAAGAAGAGAAAGTATTGCACCCTATTCTAGTTCATTATTTTATATATTTATTGACTTGCTAATTGTACGTGGTGTATGCTTTGCATTCGCTGTTTCTGATTCACGCACCGGTGATGGTTTTTTTTTTTTCATTTTGCTGATTCTGTATGCTCTCCGTATTGTAGCAATGCTTACGTTTTGTGCCTGTGTTTGGTCGTTTGTGAGGGAAGTGGTCGGTATGGATTGGTTGTTTTATGTAGGCAGGTTTCTGTGTTGCAAAAAAAGTTACTGTATAGTTGTGTTACAGTTTCTATGAATTGGGGAGGTTGATCCAATCTTTTAATGTTTGCAATTGTTTATTGTGGCTTGAAGATTGTATTAAGAGATCCTTAGCTTTTTAAGATGACGAGTGTCTAAGTTCTATGAAGATCTTAGCGACCTATCCAGTGTTCAGGTGGTTATTAAGTGGTATCATCTTACCGATCTTGTATCTCTACAGATGTTCAATAAATAGTTCTTGGCTGGCTTGTTATTATTAGTAATTTTTTAAGAAACTTATTGGTGGAAATAAAGTATCAACTCTAGAAGAAGTTTCGGTGGGATTTATTTTACCATCTTCTTACGCATATTGAACACTAACTTCTAACAGAAGTTGTGAATTTAGTACCGTGATCAGCCTGTAAACAATTAATTATAAATATGGCAAGAACAAAAGATATGTTTTAGTTACTTGTTTATTATCTTTTCAAAATCCATGGTACTATGAATTCTCATTGTAATATAGTGGATTCTAACATTTGGTGACCATGGTGGTTTTATTTTGCTTTCCTATCAAGGTATGAACTTGGTCGTCAGCCTGCAAATACCAAACTCTCAAGCAACAAGACTGTAAGGAGAATTCGTGTCCGAGGGGGGAATGTGAAGTGGAGGGCCTTGCGATTGGACACTGGGAATTATTCCTGGGGTAGTGAAGCTGTTACCCGCAAGACTCGTATTCTTGATGTTGTTTATAATGCCTCAAACAATGAGCTTGTTAGGACCCAAACTTTGGTGAAGAGTGCAATTGTGCAGGTGGATGCAGCCCCATTTAAGCAATGGTACCTTCAGCATTATGGTGTTGATATTGGTAGGAAGAAGAAAGTTGCTGCTAAAAAGGAAACCACTGAGGTAATTTCACTTTTGGAAACATTCGAGTCCTATGAAGAAACAACTAGCTAATGACTTGATCATGATTTCCGAAATATTACCTCTCTTTATATAGGTCATAGCAATTATCTTTGTTTGCTTATTTGTAACAAATTGGTTACTTGATTTATAGGCACACTTACAGAAAATTGTTCTGGATGTAAGTGTAAGCTTGAGGTGAAGATACCTAAATTGTCTAGATATACTCTAGGTTTCTCGTTTTACTCTGGGTAGTTAAAATGTGGAGTTGACCTGCTTGCTGAAGTTAGTTACTTGTCTAGTTTGAGTTTCTGGTGCTAATTCAAGTTGTTCAGTGTTTACCCTATGGGACTAATTTAACGTCATATCTATGCTTTCTTCTAATTGATAGCTGACTATGAGAACTGGTATATAATTAGTATTTCCTTTTGATGTTCTTCAAAAATAACAATGGCAGGAAGGAGAAGCTACCACTCCCGAGGAAACTAAGAAGAGTAACCATGTGAACAGGAAGCTTGAAAAACGCCAGAAGGATCGGAAGCTTGATCTGCACATTGAAGAGCAATTTGGTGCTGGTAGATTGTTAGCATGCATCTCGTCCCGCCCTGGTCAATGTGGCAGAGCTGATGGGTGAGTTCAGTACAATCTCTCTGCTTGTAAAATTCTCTGGTGAATGTTACATCTAAAATTGGCGTGCTTCAATTTTTAACTCAGATACATATTAGAGGGTAAGGAGCTGGAGTTTTACACTAAGAAAATTCAGAGGAAGAAGGGCAAGGGTGCTGGTGCTGCATAAACTGTGGCCCTTGGCTGAAGTTATTGATTGCTATTGTTTTAAATTTTGTTATTGGGAGTTTTAGAGCAAAGATGTGATGAAAATTGCTATTGGTAATCAATTTTGTCTTTTCTGGTCAGAAATATTTCCATTGAACTATGTTATTTCTTTTAATGTTCGATTTTGTCCGATGTTTTGAATTTTGTTCCGTACCGCTCGGTATGGTACTGGCCGGAAAATGGAACAAAATAGAGTATTTATGTATTGGGTGTAAATATCGGTCAGTACCGGTGTGTGTTTCGTTTGGTACCGGTCGGTACCAGCAAGTATTTATAATGCTGGTCATATATTGACCAGTTACCAGAAATTTTGAAAAATATAGGAACTTATGAGCAAAAATTTTAAATTTTTTTTAGAAATTTTCCAGTTCGTCCCCCTTCCCTTTTTTTTCCCCAAAGTTTTTTTAATCAGTATTTACTTCAACTCTTATTGTGATTTTTTAATTTATTTTTAAAATAAAATAAATATTTTTATTTAAATTTATTTTAATCTTTTATATAGTATTTATTAATAAAGTATTAATAAAAATATTTTGTTTTTCAAAATAAATAATTTAAAATTTGTTATTTATAAACTAATATTTATTTCATATGTTTTTAATTATTAAATTAAAATTTATTTGAAATTTATATATTTTAAAAATCTTTTTAAATATAATTATATTTATTAATAATTATTACATTAATTTTATAAATTAAATTAAATTATAAATTAAATTATGATATTTATAATTTTAGTAATAATTGATTTTAATTATATATATATATGTAATTGATAGTAAATTAAATGATATATGTTTTTGTTTCTTGTTTAATCCTACTTGGATTTTTATTGTAAATTGTAATAATTTGAGAAGTATGAATTTTTATTGTTCTTTTTATTATTAGATCTTTATGATGAAAATTGTGTTTCTTCGTATAAATTGTATATTTGAAAATTATTGTTGTTTCATATTAATTGTAATTATTATTTATTATTATCATTTTTGAAGATGTTAAAAGTATATAATACAATTGCACAATATAACAATGAGATATTTTGCAATTTTTTAAAAAATTTAGAAATTTTTATAAATTTAAAATATTACCCGAAATGAGACTTGGTATTAATTGATAGCGATACAGTATTATATTAGAATTTAATTCCGTAGTTTGATATGCTATTGGCAGCATTGATTTTGTTACCTTTTATAGCTTTTACGTATAATATTAGTGGTACGCATATTAGGTTGAGTGTTGGGTTTTTGCTTTATTCATTCTGTATTTTTGAAAATCCGGCATAACATGAACTAGGTATTATTGCGCCAATTTGATATTGTAATAGGATTGAGCACAGTTGTGAGTTGTAATTGTGGAAATGGGACACCAAGTTGGCGAGCTAGTATGTTATCGTGTGATTGATGTCCTTACCAAGTTCAAGTTTACCTTGGGAATGAACTTTCATTGAAACGTTGCGTTTCTGTTATTACAATAAATATTTTTTTCAAATGATCCAGTAACAACGTCCTTAGAACTCACTTTTCTCTCTCTAGGATTTGGTTGGTGCTATGACTAGTAAATTTCACATGGTTCAGTTCATCCTGTTAACAACTGGTGCTGGAATGATATTAACTCCATTCCGACCCAACTCTAAAAACCACAAAAATAAAATAAATATGAATGCATGAATCTAGATTAAAGGATTCCTTCAAAATCGAGCATAAAAATATGCAAGTAAAAAGAAGTCCACAAATCAGCAAAAATTGAAAAAAAAAACTTCACTTTTGCCGAGGATTAACATAAAATAATGTTTTTACCAAACAAAATGATCAATGTGAAAAAACAAACAACTAAAAAGGCTCTAAAAATTTTCGGTCTTACAAAGAAGCTGGTATGTACGAATTCAGAAATACATTAACGTATAATAAAGGTGACAAAGTGGTCACTTTTGATCTAAAGTTTTTCACCATTTGTCAAGTTTAATCCAAACATTTGGACGTTTATAATTATAACTTTAACATTTAGGAAACGATGTATTATAACTCTACACTAACAGAAAATTCAAATGGGTATGTTTATAAAACAATATGGAGTTATAAAAGTAGGTTTCTTGGACGTTCATCTATTGTCCATCCATTCTTTAATTTCATTTTTCGGCTCTTCCATTGAAAATTTTGTTTAGCATTGACAATTATGTAATGCATCTTGATTCTTCTTTTGCTTAGAAAATCCGGCCTTTGCAATGTGTATTTGTATCAAACAATACTCAGGGAATCATATACTGGTAAGACCAATTAAGCATTTGCATGTAATTGAATATGTCAGTAGACATTTGAAGCATATGTTAGTAGAAATTTAATGGATAAGTCAGTATACACCATTGAAGTGCAGTAGATGTGTATGTTTTTGCTTAATTTGCAGCTTTACAAATGGTGAAATGTTAGAAATCTGAATTTACTAAAATAATTTAGGCTATATAAGCACTAAAACTCAAATAGTTTAGCCTATTAAAAATTGCATAAAAAAGGATAAGTTTTTGTCTGTCTATACTACAACCATGTTATTTGCTAGAAATGGACTGCTAATCATTATTGAACGAGTAATCATAATTGAACTGTGGATTGCTAGGGAGAAAGCTTTTACAATTCGATATTAGAGGTTCTTTAAGAAGGAAGAAACTTATATAACAATTCCTTACTATTTTCTCATTTCTCAAACATGACAATAGGCAGCTATTAAAAATAAGGACATGCAAATAAGTGTCATATCTAAAACTAGATTCCATAGAATTTGTGGTGGAAATTGAGATCATCTTGTGTTTTTATAGTTTTGATTGCATTGGTTTTATATTTTATGATAACCAACTTGCTGTTTTTTAATCAGTGCATTGCTTTTTTTCATTTAAACATGCGTGTATGCTTATGTTTATAGGTTTTAATGGCTCAATAGAAGTAAAAAGTTTTTTCATGGTGGACATGTTATGGTAGAGCTTGAATTGACATATTTTGGTGGGGATGTTGCTACATTTGTCAAATTTGATGTTGATTTTGTTAGTAACAAATAAATAAATGAGATAGAAATGGAGTTAGGGTATGATAAAATTGATAAGGAATATTATAGAGTGCCTGATGTTAACTTTAAGGACTCATTCAAAGTTATCGACTCAAATGAAAGTTGTATTAGGCTGGCAAACCTAATGCAAAAACATGGGATTATAGATGTAGATCTAGCTCATCATGTAGACACACCTATTCATGCTATTGATGATGATGATGAGAACATTGAAAGGCAGGGTGTAGATGGGGATGAGAATGTGGAGGGAGACGATGTAGAAATGGAAGAGAATTTGGATGGAGAAGGTGCACAAATAGATGAGAATTCAGAAGGAGATAGTGTATAAACGAATGTGAATGGGGAGGAACATAGTTCACAGTTTGGATCAAACTTTTATTTTGACATTCTATATGACCAGCATCCAATTGAAATTGATTCAGAGGATTGTGGTAGTCCTATTAGCACCGATGAATATTCTAATAGAGTGGAGGTAAGTGAAACTTTACGTAGACTTAGCTCATCTTTTAGGGATAATCCTGTAGAGGTTGGACATGGTTGGAGGTTAGGAATGGAGTACAAGATTGCAAAATAATTTAAAGATTCTATTGTCGATTATGCAGTATGTACAAGATACAATGTTAGTTTGAAAAGTGGGAGAGTACTCGGATTAGGTATGTTTGTGTGGGTGGATGCCAATAGGTTTTGTATGCTTCATATATTAAGAATGAGCAATGTTGGAGGGTGAAAACATATAATCCTAATTACAATTGCTTCACTCAAACAAACCTAAATTGCTTTCTGCAAAATTCTTGACGATGCACTTCTAAGATAGAATTTTGGAGAAGCCCGTTATAACAACAAAGAAAATGGTGAAAGAATGTAGGGAGAAGCTAAATATTTTTATAAATTCAAGCATGTGTAGAAGAGATTAAGGAAAGAAAAAGCAACGTATTCTATTGCTGAATATGCAAAGTTGCAAGGATATATACACGAGTTGAAGGTAAGCAATCCTGGGTCAATAATTGAGTTACAATTATCAAGAAATGAAGAGAGCTCATTGCTATATGTAAGTTATGTTATAAAGTTTATGTTGTACTTCATCATGTCTTGTTATATAGTATATTAATAGTTCTTTATATTTTCTTGTAGTTTGTCGTAGTTCAAACGATTAGGATTATATGTAGTTTATTTATAGATTGCCTTATTCTTAATTATTGCGTTATTTTGATATGCTGAGTGGTTATTTTTATTTCCCTTTTCAATCAATTGCAATTGTGTAATCAATAATTAACCCGTACCCCGTAGTGCTAGCATAGTTACACCGTACAATTGTAATAAAATATATATCAATAACCTAACTTAAACCATAAGATAAGTCCATGTTTTTACCTAAATTCTTATTTATACATTCTTATATTTCCTTGTACCCTAATTCACAAATAGCATAATAATTGTGTCAGAAAAAGGAATACTCCCTATGAATAAGATAGAAATACCTTCCCATCGGTTGACTTTAAATACTGGGAGATTACAGTCACGTTTAGTCTAAACCGAGTTCCACTTAGGCTAGGGATAGAAGAAAATTACCTTTAGATTTTCACCACTCATGTTGGATAGGGCTGTAAATTATGAAAACCTTTTCATTTTTTCTAAAAATATAAAAGCCTTTATTACAAACATAAACATGGGCTTGTATGAAAATGCACATATTCATAAGATGTTCTTACCAGCTTATATTAATGTACCCATCCATTATTGTGTCAGCACGTTTATTGCGTGTATCATCAGTTCACACAAGGCAAGTGTTTTAAAGGGTGTTCCTCATTTATCTTAAGATGCCACCATAACTCATATGAGGCATAAATTCATGAACAAGCGATCTCCATGAAGACGTTTTAACACTTACTGTACAATTTAAAAGACGACAGCCAGCGATTCAAGGCATGACGACGAATCCAACATATAGAAAAAGGACTCGCAGCACAAGGATTTAATTATGCACATAAAAGACTAGAAAAGGTTTGATAACAAAATATGCTAGTCAACGTCACATTATACGTCCTCAAAATAATTTGTTCTTTGTTAAGGTTTGTAAGCCCAACCATGTTTATCCAGATATGCCTGCACCGCTTCCTTAATTGCGAAGTTTGGAACTAGCTGAGATTCATGAAGTGGCTCCCGTGTGATCGGATCAAAGTTGCCCACCTAAATGGTAATTAGGTCAGTGATAAACAGAAGCAAACAAATACAAATAAACAGTCCTTTTCATTTCAAAACTTCTGAAAATGAATGTGAAGTATATCACTTCACCTTGTTTAGATGGTCAAGAATCACTGCTCTTTCATATGAAATCCCACTTGGAGCAATAACAGGATCGCGGAAAATATCAAGTGTGATTTTACAACATAGGTAATCAGGTATCTGAAATTCAAATGTTATTCACCACATAACGGTCAAAATACAGTAAAAAAATATGGCAACAATTTTCACCAGCTCCTAACAAACCCAAATACTTACATCAGCAGGCACGTCGTCTTCTGCAGCTTTTTCAAAAACTTCTTCAAGATCTTTTAATTGTTTTAACTGAAAATCATTTACGTCATCCAAAACTCCTTCCGTTTGAAAGTCATCCAGGAAATGTTTTTCTTTTAGAGCTTCCTCACAAGTGTCTCTAGACAAGCAGAATCAACTAAAATGAGTGCAAACTACAAAAACTGAACACGCTGGAAGCTTTTAAAAGTAAAATTTCGTTAGCAAAGTAGTTCAAACTCACTGGGAATACATACTTCAAGCTTTGCAGCTCCCATGAACGTTTTGTTGATGCAAGTTCCCATTCCAAGTATTTTGCTTTGGCAAGTTCCTGCCAGATCTCCTCAACCATGTAGCCCGTTGGGTTTGCACCCCTACCAAGATCCAAAGCCTGTAGTAGGGAAATTATCATATACTGTTAAAAGACAGATAACCAAAGGCGATATCTAGGATTGATATCATCCACTTTCACAAAAAAAAAAAAAAAAAAGATTAGTACGTTATGAACCAAGTTAAACTGACATGAAAAGAATACGATAATGCAAGAAAGTTAAATTCACATGAATAAACACAGTTAACTGTTACCAAAAAAATGAAAGAAACAGCTAAAGTCAGTAACAGGTAAATCATCATTACCTGAATTATGTTTCTTCTCATATAAAATTGATTCTGTACTTATAGCACTTAACTAGCATATGCTGAATCAAGTTAAATGCAATAGAAACTCCATGCACAAAAATATATCAATGCCAACTTAAAAAATACATTTAATCTGATTCTTGTTTCTTCTCACATATTTTATGTCCAATTATTTATCTCCAAATCTCATAATCAATAACCATATTGTTGTGTTGCTTAGAATACGAGCCTTAAAAGTGAGTGTGCATTCTCAGTGCACCATTCTGAAGACAAGGTAAAAGTTCTAGCACATACAACCCAAAAAGAATCCTTGTCCCAAACTTACAAACTTCAATCCAACTGCATCAAATGTACTGTGAGGTTCTTTGTCTCATCTAAGCTGAAATTTAAAGCTCTTAAAACTTCTATTCACCTCAGCTGCACAACTTCATGCGTGTTACTTAAAACATTCACTTGCAACTATACAGCTTTGTCTCCTGTTCATATTTGCAAATAAGTTTATCTCTAATTGATCACTGTTTAAACAGTCTAGCATGTTGAGCCATTAATTTCAATTGTAAGGATCACAAATAATTCTGGTCCCAGTGCAACCAGAACATACGAGCTAAATCTTCCTTAGAATGCATGCATACTAATGTCAACCCCTTAACCTCTTGTATCTTGGTAGCAAAAGCCACTACAGTCTAACTCATGCACGCCAATAGCAGAAACATGTTGATCCTGATCATACATATTGTTTAGACACCCCATAAACTAGCCAAAGCATTCAAAAGCCATCAAGAAATATCAAATACATGAATAGTACAGGAATTCTGAAGCTTGAAATAATATCAGCAGTAATTATGTTACACACTTAAAGTTATTGCTCCTCAACTTTGCCTCATAAACAGTCAACTTGCATGCATTAGTATACCAGGTGACCTAATCAAAAGTTAGGTTGATAACAATGTAAACAAGGCTACATCAAGTCAATGAATAACATATGGTCAAATTCTTTGTTCTCGACATCTAGTTCCTTCTTTCAAAAGTTTTCTTTGGTTCCTTTTCCATTTGGTGTTTTTTTGAGTTGCTCTGAATATGATAAGCAGATTGACTAGCAGAGTGGTTGCTAAATCTGGTTGCAACCTCTCTAAAAGAAACTTTAAGTTCAATTTACTCGGAACACTTTCCAACTCTTTGCGGAAATTGTGCATCACTTAGTCCAATGTTTACACTTGCTACATTTCAGTGACAATATCATCCCCCTATTTAAAAGGTAATAATAAAAAATGCAAACATTAGCAGGTAAGTTATTACCAAATCAGACCAAACAAAAGTACTTCATGCAGACAAAAAAAATTAAGAATATGAAAAGGCACTAAATAAATGGACCAGCAGAAATAAGAGCCATGCAGCAAATATAATTTTAGAAACGGATAGTAAGGTGCCAACTAAACAAGGAGTTTAAAAAGCAATGGCATCGAAAAAGACGAGACTGCTTGAAGTAAGATGTGCCAGATCCATGATTCCTCTTTTTATGTGGGATGAAGACAAACTGAAAAATGTGAGGAAGACATGAAAAAAAAGGTGAACAAAGTTCAAAACTAGGAAAGTCAAAGAAGGAGAATATCTTGCATTCGCTTTTTGTGCAAAACAGTAGATTGTACAACTCAAGTCTATGAAGCTAACCAGAACTTGCTTCTGAGCAGCAATGCAGGTTGTTATCCAATAAGGATACAATAGAAGGATATTCAAAAGGGAGAAGCATAGTTACCCTGTATTCAGATTGTATTTCAAGAATGACCTGAAAACAAGTCCCTACCTTTTCCAATTCCTTTACTCCATTAGTGTACTCTCGCCTCTGCAGTAGTGCAAGTCCTAACATATAGTGGGCCTGTTATAGTTGAACCAAGTATGAAATTCATTTGACCGAGAAAGAGAAAAAGCATTGCTCCACATTTTCAAGTGCTTACAAATACATGTAATTTGCAAACGTAATCATACTAAAGTACATTCATTAAATAATCAAACAAAAAATTGAACTGTAACTTCACTGCTCTTCTCAAACTACGGCAGAAAGATAAGCCCAAAATAACAAAAAAGAAGAAATGGTCTGGCCATGAAAAGCTACCATTGACCTGATGAGAATGACAACAGAAACTTCACATTCTAGTAAACATTGTAGGCGCACAAAGTGAAACAAATGCAACAAAATCAGCAATAATCAACAAATCATCTGATAAACATCCTGATTTTAAGATTTCCAAAGCACACCTCAGGAACTAATGGTGGAAAGAGTCTAAAACTACCACAACCGGTGCAACTGCGTCAATCTAAGTGGGTGCATACCACACATAGGATCTTGGAAAATGTAACAATAAGAACAAAATCACAACAGCCATCATGGATAATCCCAAAAAAAAAAAAATCAGAAAGCACCATATGAGAAAAGGTACGGCTTATCTATAAACCCTAATCCATTTCAAGCAAAACAATAAAGATAATAACCTTAACGGATTTGTGGTCAAGCTGGATGGCTTTGCGACAATCCTCTTCGACTTTCCCCCAATTACTGCAGTAAACCACAACGTCTAAAGAATTGAAAAAGAAAATCCAAGAAAATACATTAAAAACAGGATAAAAGGAGAATTCTCCGTACATACTTGCGTTTCCGATAACAAAGAGCGCGATTCGTCCAATACACAGCCACATTAGGGCACAGCGTAATTGCCTTCAATTTTACCAACCCAAAATAAAACATTTCCAAATCCATTAACTTCCCGCGAAAGGAGAAACACTCCATCCATATTTGCGCCAAAAAGCTTCAAAAGAATCAAAATTTCAAGAAAGGGGAAGAAAAATACCTCAGTATAAGCATCAATAGCTGCTCCAAATCGGTCCTTCCCAAAGTACAATTTTCCATTTTCTCTCAGCTTCTCAGCTTGTTTCGCTGCTTGGCTCAATTGTATTCCAGTTCCCATTTGCTTTACCAACTATTAACCTTCTCCTTCTTTCCCAAAGATTTAACACCCAGCACTGGATTGATATTCCTGGTTAAGTTTCCTTGGTTTTTTTCCCCTCTAAAAGTTTCTTGTTGACACAACTATTGATACGTGTGGAATCTAGAATGTGTTTTGTACTTTGTTGACCGACGCGGTGAGGTCGGATCGGAAGCGTCGCAGGTCCTTTCACTGAAAGCAACAAGAACAGGCACAGCGTAATGAATAATGATTGTTTTCTCGCAGTGAAGATGTAGTTCGGGTTACATACCAGTCACATGGGCTCATCACGGTACAATTCTTATTGGGTGGTTTTCTTCAACCTTTCGCGATGGATGTCTAAGAAGAAATGCCTTCAAACAACCCCGTTAAAAGCATTAAAAAGTTATGTTGCAACTTGCAAGGTAAGGTTTCAGAAATTTTCCTTATTAAAAGTATTAAAAATTAATTAAATATCAAAATATTTAATTTACTGTGGACAAATTCTATCGTTAATTTTATTAGCATAAATCACTCCATAAATTAAGTTTATTTATGATAGATAATTCGTAAAATTATTATTTTTTATATTGGCAAATTGATGGTCAACTGAATTATTTTATAAAATTTTAATTAAAAAGTATTTAATAAATTTAATTTTTTAGATAATATATTTGTTTTTATTTGTTAAAAGATTCTAAATGTATATTAATGTGAGACTCTGTGTATCAATAAAATTAAAGCTAAAGATTAGTAAAGTTAACTTTAGGATATATTTATAATAAAGGATAAATTTATACTTTAAATTTTAAATTTTAGATAATTTTGTAATACAAATTAAAATTATTAATTTTAGAAATTAAATATTTTTATAAAATCAACATATAGTTTTTCTCAATATTTTAAAAACGGACCGAACATCTAACCGATCAAAGAAAATGTTTAAAATGTAAAGACCAATTGATATTAAACTACTATAAACTAATATATATAAAAAAAATTAAAAATTATAAGAGTAAATAAAAATAAAATATTTTATTAAAATAAAAAAAAATAATTCAATAAAATAATCAAATTAGTTCTGAAAACTTTTTGATGATACTTTATTCATTATAAAACTTTATTAGTAAGAAGTTTGTAATTTATAATTAATCTTGACTTATGTAATAATTTTTTACAAAATGATTTTTTCAAATAATTTCTTATTATAAATTATAAATTATAAATAAGATTAAAGTGTCATAATTTAATTAGTGTATAAGAAGAAAATGAGTATGAATATGACTAGTATAATCGCTCTAAACCAATACCCAAATTAAACTCGAACTTTAAGGAGTACAAGCAGTCAAGTCAAGTCAAAGGCACATACCTTTTTATAAATCAAAAGGTGCTTGCTTTTGTAAGTGGAGGCTAACTAGTCGACTCCTATATCTAAGCAGCTCAATTATTTTCTAACCTTTTCTTCAATTCCTATTTAGTCCTTTAATGCTTCCTGCGCAAAACCCTAGATTTAGTGGGGTTAGCACTAACTACTAAGGTTCAACAATCTCACATCTACAGTACAATCATCCGTTATAGCATTACGTTGAGCAATATTTTTGTCTCATTGTCTCCCCATCTCTCACTTTTTTTCTCTGTTTTTCTCTCATCTTTTCTTTTTTTATATAAATTTTCTTTAAATGCAATTCTTATTTTGGACGATGATTATTGTCTACTTTAATTATGTTATTGAAATTTTTGTTAAAGGTTGTTGTGCCACGAGTTGTAAACTTGTTTTGGATAAGTTTTATACAACTTTGAACTGAACGATTAAACTGTTGACAAAACTTTTAAGTTATATTCTAAGTTTAAGAAAGAATTAAAATCGAGTTCATAAGTTTTAAGAAGTTTGTTCAACGTTGGTAAAATCTTTATTTTTGGTTTTCACTAATAATGGTAAAAATTGAATCGACATCTTTAACCCAATCAAACTGACCGATCTAATCTAATTTTTTGATCAGTGGTTATTTTTTTTATAAAAAACACTTTATAATTACAGCCTTGCAGGTGATATGTGATCGCCATGTAAGGATAGTCTTAGCAATGTGAGAAAATAATTATTAATATTTTAAAAAGCTTTTTATCTGGTCTACAAAGTCCTATTGCGTTGACTGTATCCTTTTGGCGATGGAAATGCTGTAAAAACCCATTACTATTATCAGCTGTTGGAGAAAAGAATGAGCTGATCGAAATTTGATTCGTGGGCACTGCCCCCGCTGAAAGTTTCCACGTAGTTTACAGATGACATGAAATGGGATGAGAATAGATTTAATAAAAACGCGAGAGAGAAAGGAGAGAGGTCCCGAACATCTCCCTCTCGCTGGCCTCGTAAACAATGGTCAATTCATTCTTTCACTGGATTTGAACTTTGATTTTTCTGTGTTTTAGTTTCCGAATTATAGTCGTTAATTTTATTCACGAAAAAGAAGTTCTCTTTCTTAATAAATCTAATTTATTTTTTATAATAAATTAAAAGTTTGTATATTTGATTATCAAAATTGGTAATTTTGACTAGTATTGTAAAATAAAATTTGCTTAAAATAAATAGAAAATTCTTATAATTGATTAATGCTTTTTTGTACATCTAACTAAAATTGAATAAAATTTTATTTAAAATAAAATATATTATTCAAGATCAAGACATAAGGGTGACAAGTTGAATGACTAACTTTATCTTGTATGATTTAGCTATGGATCGAGAAGCAAATCTAAAAAATTCAAGATATTGATATATTCATGATAAATTTCAATTTTTATATTACTTCTAGGTTAGTGTTTGATTGTGTTATTATAATTGAATTTCATGAACATAATAAGATTAATACATATAAGTCATCTAGCAACATAACTTTTAAGAATATAC
>JANZLC010000004.1:16177273-16191875 GCA_026413385.1 Erythroxylum gracilipes
GATATGGATCGGACAGAATTTTCTGTCCGTGTCCACTGAGAACAGGACACAATTTTAAGACATACACCAACCAAACATTGATAAGGACAGAACATTTCTGTCCGTGTCCACTGTCCACACCCCACATGGACAATAACCAAACGTAGCCATAGTGTCTAGCATTGGCTCATGCTTGCTTGACATACACGTTTGAGGTGACTGTTATTAGCCTTATGCAACATGCTGCTTATCTTTCTGAAGAACAGATATTTTAGAACAGGTTCAGGTTTGTTAAACCCTACTATTGTTTCTGCATAATTAATTACGTACATTCAGAAAACAAGAATCCCATTTTAATATTTTCTTCCATCCATGTGCCATTGTGCCTTAACAGCTTGGAGTTGTACCCGTTCATTCGTTGTTCTTTATCCTCAAAACAACCAACTGTCTAGGCGAAACTCCTACGGCACTCCAATTCAACTATCGTGACTTCAGATACGATGTTGATGCAATACAAATTAAGCAGACCATATTTGCTTCAATCAACAGTAGCTACGGCTGGATAATGCAATCATCAAGATGCAGACATGAAGCGTGTTCAACGAGAATCGCCCCCATAATTAAATCCTTGAAGTTGAGTAGTCCCCTATCCTTAGAATTATGGTTTCTTTATATGCAAAGGTAGGAAAAAAGAGAGTAGAATAAGAATTCCTTTCCTTGATGGGAAATTTACTCTTCGTGTTGCAGGGTTGGATCAGGAAAACAATGCATAGTTAATAGCTTAGCAAAAAACATTTTGATCCAAGTCGCCAGCATCCATTTATATGATTCGAAATGGTTCTGCATATAGAATTGTGCCTGCTGTATAAAACTATTTTTACGATCAACAGACATTGACTATCTTCAACAAGGTAAAAATCTAAACATTCAAAGATTTGGTTTTTTCTTTTACTGGTATAAATGTTCCAGAAATAAAGCATTATGTCAAGCACTTGGAAGAACATTGCCAAAGTAATTATCCAAAATCAACATACCCTTGAGACCTCATTCTCTGGGTTTATAACCAAAAGACGTGATGGTTGATTTTACATGTCTACTAGAAATTCCCAGAATTTTCAGCAATCGTACCAATAATGTGCTTCCTCAATCCATGAAAGCATTTTCGTATTTTCTCCTTTCATACCAGGACTGCTGAAAATCAAATAAGTAACCATGAAAGGAAGAAATGTCGTCTTCCAAGTTTTCTGAAAGTTGATGAGCAAGGTTTAATTAAGAATCATGAGCTCCAGAAGTGGTAGTGTTGGGAATGCATTGCAAAAACATAGACCTTGCAGTAGGGTCAGTTGAAAATCGGCCAAGTACAGCAATTGTGGCAGTGCTACTTCCTAACTTCTCAATTCCTCTGGAGATCATACAAGTATGGTTAGCCTCCACAACAACCATCACATCTCCACCTAACAGGGATGAGATGGTCTCAGCAATCTGCCTGGTTAGTCTTTCCTGTACTTGAAGCTTGAAACCATAAAAGTGAACCACAGACTGTAGAAGGGATTTAGCAACAGGATTGAATCCCTCCGCACAAAAGTACCCTATATGCACAACACCATAAAAGGGAAGTAAATGGTGTTCACACTGAGACAAAAATGGCAGATTTAGTTCATAATGTATCTGCTCTTTGTTATGGCCGATTTCCCCATAATGTTTAAGATCCCTGTGACAGCATATGACACCATTAAGTTTCATCTCCATATTCATGCTCTGGAAGTTCATTAACCACTTCACAAACCGATCAGGAGTTCCAAGAAGCTCTTTCCTTTGTGGATCTTCACCCAAAGACTTGAGAATTGAAGCAACTGCAGCAACCATTCCTGCTTCCCGTGGCCCTAACTCAGAAGAAGCTTTAGTACAAGAGGAAGCACGGGATGGACACCAACAGTGCTCCATAGAGTCTTTCCCATGAAAGTTGTCTACACTTATACCTCCGAATTTAAGGAGGCTAAAAAAATCACCCCAAGCATCAGCATTTTGTTTATCAAAAACACCTGAACCTGCATATACAAATGTCTTTACCCATCCCTGGTGATTGGAATCAAGAAATAATGGTTCCATAACCGGAAATTGGATGTGCAAACATCGGAGTACAACAGCAACACCTGCTGGTTTGATCCCATGATGCAGAGCCAAACAGATTTCTTCTGCCAGACGCTGTGGTTCTTGGAGTCTTTTTGCAAAAACATCAGCAACTCTAGAGAGCTTGCTTAATCCTACAACCCTCTGCCTAGATGGGACATAACCTACATGACACTTGATATGAAATGGAAGCAGGCAAGACTCACAATATGAGAAAAGATCAAGATCTCGAACAATCACAAGTCCACCTGTTCCTCCAGAATGATCAACAGCATTATCCAAACCAGCTTCCAGGAATAAAGCCCCTTGAACAATGTCCCTTACCTTTTGTTTGTAACCTGCACAAGCACAAAACAAGCCACATAGAGTACACATCAAGACACACTAACTTACAAATGAAAAGCAAAAAAGCAAGCATCGCATCTGCATGTTACATTGTAAAAGTAAATCTTACCTTGGTGATTTCTTGTTTAGAACCTATTACCTCTCATTTAAAAGTGGACATAACCATGAAGAGAACTGCTTCAATTTATACATATTATTTATCATGTACATGAAGATAATCTGTTGAATAGTGAATAATAAACCGACTACATTGTGATCAAAACTATCATAAAAACTCAGATCTACAAACAACAGCCACCAAGGTTATTTGAAGCCAGTTAAATCTCAGAAAGATTGAAATTTCTTGTGGTGGGTTAGAACGTGATTAAGATTTGCAAAATCTTTTTCATAATTGTAAGCGTATCAAGTTATATTTTTCTACTAAGCCTCGCCTGAATTATGTTCAATCAACTTTTTAAGATGCATTAAAATGATTATAACAATAACAAGTAGACAAGGAAACTATGAAAACTTTCATTTTCCAAACTGGATTAACAATTTGTATAACAGTGCCTAACAAGTTTGGCATCAGTAACAGCCTCAAGATTGCATTACTTCAGTAACTGGTTTCCTTTCCAAAGGAGATGAAAACGAGGACAGCTTCTTGATGAGACATTTCAGTTCATCTCCCCTTTTCTCTAAGTATGTAATCTTGCAGAAGATAAGGCCCTCTGTATGGGAAAATTCTGATTGTGAAAACTAAGTGCTAGCTATTACATAGCGGTAGACGTTATGTAATAACTTGCATTACATGATAACTGTTCGGCGCAAGAAACAATAAATGTTAATGTGTATGATAACTCCAAAATCATACATATTGGAAGCCTCAAGGAGCGAATCGAAGAATGCATCAATGGGACAGCAAACCTTTCAAGCAACCATAATTAGAATCATAACGAAAAAGAAATCATGCTTTTTCTATTGGACAGTGGTGACAATAATCAACTAGATGAAATAAAATGGATTTACTCTCAAAGCACAACCTAAAAGGTTTTGAGGGAGTTTGAGAGAAATTAAACTAAGTTCAAGTGAGCTCATATACAATTAACACATCATATGTCAACTCAAAACTTTAAGTCAATAAGTTAGAGTCCTATCTTTATATATAACTCACTTTCTTCTTATGTTTCTTTCCGATATTAAATTATCTATTTGTGAATTTCCAATATTACCTCACAAGTGAATTCATCCATATCGAACTAGCTCCCGCTCAAGTCATAACTAATGCGAAGCTATTTGAGTGACTCTATGACTCTTATTTCATCTGACCCAAATCCATAAGTTTTTATTTATCAAGATTTCACCAACTTAGCTCTAATACTAATGGAGAGTTTTGTGGGGACTTAGAGATTAGACTAATTCCAAGTGAACCCATATTATCTCAATTTAAAATCTTAAGACAATAGATGAAGAGTCATATCTTTATATAGAATTTCCCTTATCCTTATGTATCTTTTCGACTTGTCATTATTTTCTTTGTGAATTAGCAGCACAACAATCAAAAGTGGCATACACCAACCACCTCGTTTAAACTAAGAAATGGCACATTATCATACCAACACACACGAACTATTGGAAATGAACTACAAAACGATTCAAAAACTATGAAGCATAACAACAAAACAACGTAGTCATGGGCAACTAAAAACAAATTTAGAGTTAGTTATACAGAATAAAGAGAAACAGGTACCTTTGGTTCCTTCTCGAAATGCCTTAGCAACGCGAAGTGGAGTCTTTCTAAGGCCTTCTCTATGGATATCTTCTCCTAGACCTTGCAACAGAACTTTAACAGATTCCTCAATAGCTAAAGTTTCTGGTTCTCCCCCAAATCCAAGCTCAAGACTTCCAAGTTTCACTTCATTCTCGAGTTCCACGTTACAGTGCCCCTCATCCAAAGCGCCCATTGACAGACACGAGTCCCACCAACTATACAAATCTCAGATCCCAAAATAGTCCGATCTAATCTCGTCCAATAAAAAGAGCCAAATATAATGTAAAGCACCAATTTTGATGTGTCCAGAGAAAAAGCAGCAGCAGGAATTAAGCACAAGAAAACCAAATCCTTATGCCTTCCAATGCAAATGAATAGAAATCCACAATTGAAGTTAAAAACTTTCAAACCTTAAATGACCCAAATGCAAAAACAAATGCTGTTTTTCAAGGGAGGGCAATAATAGCGAATAAAGGAATCAAATAAAGTACGAAAATAGGAGCAGTCCAGATGCATATAGCCGGAAATATGGAAAAGGCGATTGAACGCAATTACAGAGCGAGAGAAAGAGGACAGGCTGAGGAGTGGGAGAAACGCAGGGTAGCCGTTGATGTTTGGGATGTGTGGATCTTCTGTTCTAACTCATCGAAAGTGGGACCCAACAACCTCATCCTGGGCCTATACATTGCTTTTTGCCTCCCCGCGAAGTGTTCTAAGAGGGTCCTAATTATAGAAAGTTACCTTTAAGCTATTTATACTCAGACTATTCCCCGCTCAAGTCAGGTAGGTCCCTTGCAGAAGGTAAAGCTCTGACTCTAAGCTTTAAACAGCTGCATATATAAGAGGGATTTAAACCCACAATCTCATTTAAATCAAGAGAACTCCTTACCAATTCACCTTAGCCTGGAGTTGCTTTTTGCTTTTTTCTTTTCGCCACAACCGCACTTTGTTTCTAATGTACTCTGCTTTGCTTCTCTCCCGTCCCAATGTCATTTATCTCAATTGGACTGAGATGCTAATGCTTACAATTCAAAAAGAGGGCATTCGGGTTCCAACAGAACCTCGCCCGGGGTTCGCCGTGAACTGCGGAGTTATGGGGGGTGCACTCGGGTCTCATTCTAGCCTGGGACCTGGGATATAGCCAAGTTGTGGTCGAAGTCGACTCCCTCGAGGTTATTAATATCCTTTCTACTCCTCTCGTGGTACTGACCGAGGTTTCTATTTTGGTGACAGGTATCTAACAGCTGTTGCAACGGGAGTAGACGATTCAGATCCAGCACATTTTCAGGGAAGGGAACCAGTGCACGGACAGCCTTACTCGCCTAATTGGCGTTTGCAGCCTGGGCCTTTATTTCCTACAAGAGCCCCCTTTTGGAGTCCAGGAGCTCCTCCACCGAGATGCGCAAGGCGCAGTGTACCCCAGAGCTTTAATTTAGTTTTGTAATTTCCTTTTGCATAAAAAAAATAGGGCGATGAGCTCTTTGTTTCAGTCGTGGGCCCATAAGTAATCTAAATGTGTGACCCAAATTTAAATAATTCCATTATACAAAACAAAAGAATCTAAAAGGCAAAAAGGTTTGGGTTATTTAACATAAACCTTTGGAGGTTTTTTTTGGTCAAAGAAATGAGACGAATGCCCAGAGTAAAGAACTACAGGGTAGTGACACGAGGCAAGACAACCCCAATGGAATCTGCAAACAGTAACGACGACAGACCTTCAACGGCATCACAAAACCAATGAACTCCTACAAGGAGACGATAGCTATAATTGGCTAACCAATCCGCACAGCGACTGCCCTCCCGAAATACATGACTTACTCGCACGACCCAATTCCTAGACATCAACTCTCTGATGGCTGGAAGCAATGTATTAGCCACCTGACTCTGTGCACTTGTGAGATTGGACACTACCATTGCAGAATCAATAGTCAATTCCACCCGGGAATACTTATGGAACCAAGCAAGATTCAGTCCATGGTATAAAGCCCATAATTTAGCCTGCCGGGACGAAAAGAAACCCAAATTTGCTCCAAAGCCAACTAGCCAACGACCTCCAGCATCCCGGAGTAGTCCACCAGCAGTCACCAGGCCGGGGTTCCCCTTGGAGGAGCCATTAGTGCTCATATTAACCCAGCCTTCACTGGGCTTCTGCCAACAAACTTCAAGAATCCAGCACCTCTGTTCATAGTGAGGCAAGACTTCACCTTATAGATGTTGGGCCAAAACCGCGTCTTGAACATAGGAGTGAATTTCACCAATGTGATGTACTGTGGGCACGCCGAGGTTGAAACAGCACTCGTTTCGCTATGCCCAAAGTTTCCAAAGAACCACACCAAACACCAAAGGCCAAGTACATTCATTTCAGGTCCCAAGCGGCGGTATTAGATTTTGTTCAAACCAAGTTGGAAAATTGCTATAGTAGAAGTCGTGTCGACGCCTACCCTCAACAAGTTGATTCCAAATCATGCGAGCTCTCCAACAATCCCAAAAGACATGAACGAAGGATTCCTCATGAAGCAGGCAATCCACGTAGGCAGGAGAGTTTGTGAGTGAGAGTTGAAAACGCCTTCCATTAGTCATGAGTCGGTTTTTGGCCACAAGCCACAGGTGCAGTTGAATACGTTTCGGACCTTGCCAGGCCCAAATCAATTGCCATAGCTTACTCCGTTGCGATCACATATGCTGACGAAGAAGGCGATAGGTGGAGCGGGTAGAGAAATTACCACTAGGCTCTAGAGACCAATACAATTGGTCAGCCTCCTAGGAGGGCTGACGTGGGAAGATGGCGGCAATGTGCATGAGCAGATGATGAGGAAGAAAACCCCGAAACTCGCCCTAAGCCTAGTCCCCACTAAAATCAACATAATCACCAACTTTCCGTAGAAGATGATCCTCTGGAACCAAAAGAACGGAGTAAGAGAGTAAATTCCCAATAACTCCCAGCACCCAATGATCATACCAAAAGCTAACCGTTGACCATTCCCCACCGACCATCTAGCCCCAGAAACCTTTAGAGTTTGATAGACGTTAAAAGCACACTCGCTGTTGATAATCCCCTTCTACTAGAAAAGGAGGAAATTCTTGTCGCTCTTGCACAATTGTACGGAAGACATCTGTTTTATTGCCACGCAAAACACTTCTTTTTTCCTTTTGCTTCCTTGAAAAATCACTTCTATGAGTTAATGTTAAGTCACATTGAACCTTTTGCGTCACAATGTGCAAGACATATACAGCAAATGGATACTCAAAAAAAACAAATATTTAAAGGACTTATCAGTTAGTTTACATTGAACTTCTGGTTATTCTATTTTAAAACACTGTCCAAAATAAAAAAGAAGACAAAAGGGTCATTTTTTACTTTATGGTTTACATCAATCGTTAAATTTAACCATAAAATTTTAGAGAGTACAAATAAAACCCTAACAGTTGAAAATTGTTTAAATATAACCCTAGAATAATAGAAAAATTAACGCCTATATGATGTTGTCAGTTTTCTGTCAAGTCAGCAATGATGTGATAGTTTTTAATATTAGTTTATTGCTTCTGCAACCTTACACTGCCACGATAGATCTAACATGGCAATGTCACTTTCTTAAAATTAAAACTTAAGAATTTTATTAATTTTTTACTTATGGGACCCACTGTATTTAATTAATCCTAATTTTGATTAATGTAACTAATTAATTTGTTAAGTTAATAGATTAGTTAACCTTAACGTAATAAGTAAATTAACTAAAAAACTTATTAAGTAAATTAATTATAATTATTATCTAAGACATAGTTAACTCTCAATTTCACTAATGCAGTTAAAATCCCCAATTTCCACTGAACTTTCCTCTCCTTTGTTATCGTCTACAATTCCCCTACGGCAAATGTTGGTGAACGGCGAAGTTGTCCATAAGTTGTTACCATTCTCCCTACAAATTCGTCACCAGTCGCCCTACGTAATCATCACCAATCACCCAAACATCGTCATTTTCAACTTGAAAATGTGTCAAGTTTATTGAGGTAAAGAATTTACGTCTTGAGTTTATTACTTCCTATCTACTTTGTCTGTTAGATTTTGTTGTGTGTTTTCCCTGCTTTCTTCTTGTGGGCTGCACATGGGAGGTAATCTCATATTGGGAATATCTATGTGTTATAGAAGTGCTCTAAAGGGAATCACCTTTAGCACTTATTGTACAAATCATTTTATGATTAATAAAGACATTTTTCATTATTTCGATGTTCATATGTTTATGGATTTGATGTTGATCTTAAATTGATTTAATAAAGTCCTTGATACAAAACATAGTATGGAGGAAATCATGATGAGATCATAATAATGAGATTCCTATCATGTGTAATTATGCTAGTATCTAAACTTTCCCTAGTCATAGGATTAATGAGATGGGATATCATTAATCTGGATATACTAACACATGTTATACTCCTTGATTGGATCAAGCATTAGATCTCATAAGCTGTAGACATGAGTTGTTTAGAGTTAACATGTGGATAATTACTAAGGGTAGTAAGTACATTGGATTGACCTACTATGAGACAATCATATGGATATTCAATTTTAATGTAATGATAGTCTCATCATAACAATGATGCAAATATCTTTTAATTGGAAATGCTCAAGGATATCTCAGATATTGATCATGTGTTTTGACTCCATTCATCGGTGCCTTTCAAGGGTTACTCATAGGGTGGTGATTTGGTACAACTTGAGGTATTCGAAAGTAATTGAGTAACCAATAAAGGATTCACCACTCCTGATAGAAGGAGATGATACCCACGGCCTCTTTTTAGGCTCATTACTCGAGAGTCTCTGACCAGAGCATATATGTGTTATGAAGAGAGTCTTCAATGATACATAAAGTAATGAGATCCTCAGGGCAAGATCTAATATCACTTGGACTAGATGTGATATAGTCAGTCTAATAGGAGTTGACACTTTGACCATACTCTGAACTAAGTGGGGTATAGATGGTGAAAGAACGAATGACATGGCAACATTGTGTATAGAAGGGTTCGTAGTCAAACTACTAACTTTTCGGTCAGTTGGGGGTCATGACATGTTGCTAGATACCGTTCTTGACTTACTTGAATTAAGTGTTAATTTAAGTGGCCAACATAACTGGGAACCTAATAGTTCACACACATAGAAAATCCGAAGGATGAGTAAAATAGTCTTGAATGGTGATTCAAGATATGAAAGAGTGTTTCGAGATTGTATTGCGATGTGATCGTAGTAGAAAACGTTGCATGGAATAGATTAGAAACAAGTGCTATTGGCTGCCAATTTGGTCATTAACTTTTCATAACTTCCATTAATGCATGTTATTCATAACCATTAACTTCCCATAACTCTCCATTAGCGATGGGGGTTATGGAAGGCCAAATGGTGTAAAAAAATATAGATGATTTTCATGCATCTTGTGTAAGACACAAGTGAAAGAAAGGTTTTTTTTAACACACACACTCTTTTTCTCTCTAACTCTCACAAGAGTTTTTGTCTTTGTTAGCACAAAGAAAGAATTTTAGCCATCTCCTAATGAGGTTTCATCCTTCTATCTTCGTGTGGACTTTCATTAGAGATGGTCTACGTTAATCATTGTGGTTTACGACAACCCAATGCGGAGAAGACTAAAGAACGAAGGCAATCGTCGGAAAGGTATGTAAACATCTTACATTTCATGTTTTTGTTTTCTATAACTATATCATGACTAGATCTAGCTTTTGAGGTTCTGTTTTATTTTCCGCTGCATATATTTGATATATATTATGTATGAGATGCATAATCGGAGCCTTACAGTGGTATCAAATCCATCTTATAACTTGTTAGATGTAGAACACATGGCATGTGAAAATTGTTTTCATGGTTATGATAGCTTAGGCCTGTAATGTTTTGTTCAATAATGTTTTGTTCGAAATTAATTATAGAAAAATAATTTTCACAATTTTCATTCACCAATTTGTTCTTAAATTGTATGTGAATGATTCTGTGTGATTGAAAATATTTTTTATGTGATTAAAATATTTAATTTCTAATTTACAAGAATATGCATAAATCTGTCTTTCTACTGGGCATGTGATTTCTATTGGCTAAACTGATGAGGTTACACATGATTTTCTTGGAATTTGGTAATGGAAAATTTATGTTATGTGTTTATGCCTCTGTATTTTTTTAGAATTATTCAAAAAAATTTAATAATTTTATCAAACAATTTTCCAAATCTGGATAGTTTTTCAGAAATTGTAAGATCTATTTTGTTTGATGTTTTTGTATGTTTATATTTCAGTTCTAGAACCTTAAAAATATTTTTATGTGATAAAAATATGTTAATTTGATGTTTGATGCATGTCTAAATGATTTTTCTCGAAATTTGATTTCAAAAAAAAAATTAGATGTCATTTTTGTCATTTTTGGTGTCTTATCGGTGTTTTGGTGATCGTAATAATTTTTGGATGATTCCTAAATTATTTTGGTCATCATGAAATGACCTAGAGATGATTGGAATGATGACTTGATGTTCTGAAAATTTTTAGAAATTATAGAAATTAATTTTTTGTTAATTTTAGTAGAGAAATAGATTTTCTAGTAAGACTAGAAAAATTGGCATGTATGACAAAATTGAAGTTGTTTAATTTTGGAAATCAAATAATTATTTTAAGGTAAATTAATTATAAATTAATTTCTAGAATTAGGCATTCATGTTAATTAGATTAATATTTATTCCAAATGAAATAACATACAATAGTAATTTTAGCCAAGTTAGTAAAAGGAAGATAGTAAATCTAAGTGTTGGATTGGGCTTAGATCCAAGTGTTGGATTGGGCCTTTCATATTAGGATCTATAAGATCATAACCAAAATGATGTGTTTACATATATGCATTAGAGAATGCATGGTTATGAGAATGTGTGGGCTTACATGATGGATGGTTATGGGCTTAGGCCTAATTTGATTAGGTAGTCTATATCATGCCATGTAGTTATATATATATGTGAGTTATATGTATAAGACCATCTAAGTTAGATGAGACCTTAGTCAAACCCCTCACTTGGAATTTTAAAACTAATGCCTTCCTTTAATATGGCCAGAACTAGAGTCCTTTTAAAGTTAAGGTTATTGGGCAAACCCAAGCCCGCTTTACACTGATATGTTTGAACTATGGAAATAAGATTTCTAGATTAATGGGTTATTTTCAACTAGAAGCGTTGGTTTGTTGGGAAAACTCAAGATCAACGTGGACAGAGGCGAAGTTGGGTAGTGTACATTAAATGTACACGTGTCAAGAGTTGATAGCCCAATGAGTGGGCACACATTAACAGTTGATAGCACTAGATTCGATAGTTGCATTAGAGATGCAATTGGTATGATCGATACCTACTAGTTGAACTAAGGTGGCTTGTTGGGCAAACCTAGGTCATTCTTAGGGATATTGGATATCGATCTACTAGGAAAATTTCTCTATGAGTTCTCTCAGATTTATATTAAGGGTTATGAATTTGCGAAAAATAGTGGGAGTCATAAAACTTGTTATTAAAGACCTTATACATTTAAGTACATTCTAATTTTTCTCTCTTTGACGAAAGGTTTCCATTGCCCGATTCAACATTATGAGTACTAGTGTGAATCTAAGATCATTAATGGAAGCTAACAAGTTGACTGGACCAAACTTCCTTGACTGGCTCAGGAACTTGAGAATAGTTCTCAAGTCCGAGAAGCTTGGTTATGTCTTGGAAGAACCACTTCCCAATTCCACTGCTGCTGATACCTCTGATGATGATCGGAGAGCATATAGGAAGCTTCTCAATGATAGCGAGATGACTAGTTGTATTATGCTAGTCACTAAGTCACCGGAGCTATAAAAGCAACAAGAGGATATGGATACTCATACCATAGTCTATCATCTTAGGGAGGTTTTTGATGAGCAAGCAAGGTCCGAAAGGTTCGAGACTTCACGATTACTCTTCCGCTCCAATGTGGTTGAGGGGATATCTCCAGTGCAGTACGCACTAAAGATGAATGGCTACATCGAGTAGTTGGCCTCCTTGGGTTTGGTTTTGGATCATGAATTAAGTATTGACTTAATTCTAACGGGTTTAACCGATAGTTACTCACAATTTGTGCTTAACTATCGGATGAACAATATATCTAACACAATTCCTAAGTTGGTCAACATGCTCAAGGTAATTGAGCCATCTGTCCACAAGGACAAGGTTGTAATACTGGGGGACTCTTCTGGTTTGAAGAAAAAGAGCCAAAAGAAGAAGAAGTCTGCAGGGCTTAAGGGAGGTGTCAAGAAAGCAAAGAAGACTACCTCAAAGGGAACTTGCTTCCACTATGGCAAGAATGGCCACTGGAAGAGAAACTGTAAGGCCTATCTAGAGTCCTTGAAGTAGAAGAAGGCATCTGTGGACTTTTAGACCTAGTACATCCTGATGTATGTGGTCTGATGTCCATACATGCCAAAGTTGGTTTCGTATACTTCATTACTTTTATCGATGATCATTCTCGATATGGGTTTGTATATCTTATGAGATACAAGTCTAAAGCCTTTGAAAGGTTCAAAGAATTCAGAAATGAAGTTGAGAAACCACTTAGGAGAAGTATTAAATCACTTCGATCGGATCGAGTTGGTGAATGCTTAAGCCAAGAGTTTTTGGAGTATCTCAGAGATAATGGAATATTGTCCTAATGGACTCCACCTTACCCGCAACAACATAATGGTGTGGCTGAGAGGAGAAATCGAGCCTTGTTAGAGATGGTGAGGTATGATGGGTTTAGCTGATTTACCAAAATCCTTTTAGGGGTATGCACTCGAAACTTCTGTTTATGTATTAAACAAAGCCTCATCTAAGTCAGTTGATGTTGCTCCATATAAGATATGGACTAACAAAAAACGTTATCTTTTTCATATGAAAGTTTGGGGTTTTCCTGCTTATGTGAAATAGATTCAGTCAAATAAGCTTGAAGTTAAATCTGAAAAGTGTCTATTTGTAGGATATCCTGAGGAAACTATAGGATATCAGTTCTACCATATTTTGGAACAAAAAGTGTTTATTTCAAAACATGCTATCTTTTTAGAAAAAGAGTTTCTTCTAAGAGAAGACAGTGGGAGCAAAATTGAACTTGGGGAAGTTCAAGATGATTAAACAAACGCAGATCAATTGCATAGACTTGAGACTATTGTTCATAAAGATGAAATAATAGTTCAACCTTCTAACACACAAAAAGTTTATAGGTCAGGTAAGATACGTCATGTTCCCGAGAGATACGAATTTTTTATAAATGAACTTAACAATGTATTGCTCATAGAAGATGATGAGCCCACCACCTATGAAGAGGTTCTGAAGAGTTCATAATATGACAAATGGCTTCAAGCTATGAAATCCGAAATGGATTCCATGTATGAAAACTAAGTATGGACTTTGGTTAACCCACCTAAAGGGATAAAATCCATAGGGTGCAAGTGAGTTTTTAAGAAGAAAACTAACATGGAGGGTAATGTAGTTATCGATAAAGCTAGGCTTGTAGCTAAAGGTTATCGTCAAAGGTAAGGTGTTGACTATGACGAAACGTTTAGCCCAGTAGCTATACTTAAATTCATTAGAATACTCCTAGCCATTGCCGCTTATTATGATTATGAGATATGGAAAATGAATGTGAAGACAACTTTTGTTAATGGAAACCTAACCGAGGATGTGTATATGACACAACCTGATGATTTCATATCCATGAATGGAGAAAAGGTATGTAAGCTTCAGAAATTCATTTATGGATTGAAGCAAGCATCTAGGAGTTGGAATATCCGATTTGATAAGACAATCAAAAGTTTGGTTTCTCATAAAATTTAGATGAGTCGTGTGTGCATAAGAAGGTTAGTGAGAGTGCAATCGTGTTCCTTGTACTGTATGTAGATGACATATTGCTAATAGGAAACGATGTCTCTGCTTTGCAATCAGTCAAAATTTAGTTAGCTAAGAACTTCTCTATGGAAGATCTTGGAGAAGCAACTTATATTTTGGGGATAAAGATCTATAAAGATAGATCTAAGAGGTTGCTTGGTCTTTCTTAATCTGCATATATAGATAAGATGTTAAAAAGGTTTAGCAAGGAGAAGTCTAAGAGAGGTTATCTTCCCATGGTACATAGGTTTACACTCTCTAAATCTATGTGTCCAAAGACACAAAATGAGAGGACTCACATGAGTTTGATTCCTTATGCTTCAGCTATAGGATCAATCATATACGCTATGTTATGTACTATACCTGATGTATCGTATGCTCTAAGTGTTACGAGAAGATACCAGTCCAACCCTGGTGAAGGTCATTGGGTGGCTGTCAAGAATATCCTTAAGTACTTGAGAAGAACTAAGGATGTATTCTTGGTATATGGAGAAGG
>JANZLC010000004.1:16224567-16243271 GCA_026413385.1 Erythroxylum gracilipes
CACTGTATGATTGAAAAGGGCTTATGCCATATTTGATTATGGTCTTCTGCATATTGTGCTTTGTGATTCAAAAAAAATGTACCGACTTCTGAGTGATCGAGTGTTTAGCACGCCACCCTCGCGGGACAAGGACTCGGATGTCACCGTCGATGTCTGGTTCGGGTCTTGCGGGAGTGGGGTGTTACAAACTTAGATGTTTCTCACTATGATTGAATTGATTTTGGTTAACTTTCAGTTATTGAACTATTACTTATATGATTGCTATGATTCCAGACATTATTGGTCCGAGGAGTTTGATACTTGAGACTATATATGAAAGTGTTTTCAAATTGTATGTGTACTCAACTGAATGTTGAATGCTAGACTCAGATCCAAAGAATGTGATAAATGATATAAGCACATTGAATGAAAAGTATTGATAACATATTATATGAATTGATGCATTCTATTACATGACATGCATGATCAAATAAAGGAGTTGTAACCAGAGTGACCAACGTGAAAAAGAGCTTTAAACTCAGGAATTGTGCGCAAAGAGCCACAGGTATAATTATTAATGAGCCTGGTATCCACAATGGATATGAAATAGCAAATGAAATGAGCCTAGTAACCATAATGGATATGGGACAGTAAATAGGTGCTCGGTCACAACAAAATAAAATACAAATGGAGTCACATGTGCATTTACATATATATAACTTTACATGAATCATATGAATGATTGAGATGAATTAATGGATTGTTCTGAAATAGTGTTATGAAATGTTTGTATACATGTTGTACTTGTACTTGTTGAAATATAACAAAATGTGATGTGGGATCTAATACTGGATGATGTGTTAAACTTCTTAAAATTGGCTATATACTTGACATTTGTGTTCTGATTAGAGTGAGCACATCGATGATGGTTTACTCATTGAGTTCGCAAACTCATTAAAATTGCAACATTGATTTTTAGGTACAAAGGAGTTCTAGCTTCTAAGACAATCAATTAGAATTCTTGTACTGTTATTTTAAGAATAAGTATGGCTCAAAGGTCTAGTTAGCTAATATCTGAGGATCTAGTTAGGATGTGTTTGTTTAGCTTCTCATTTCATGTTAAACATTTTGTATGGAGTTGTAAAATCTCAAATGTTATGTAATGTAAATACACGGAAATGAATTGTAATGGTACAATGTAAGTAAGTTTATTTTATGAATAAAATGAGGAGATTTTATCATTTTGAATACTTGTGTTATGTGTGACGCCATAATAAGTTAATGTGATTGTTCTAACGTGCCATTCTTATAGGGTATGTTCTCAAATATCCTCTGGATGCTCTGGATATGCTCTATAGAAGTGATATGTTACAATTTTGGTATCAGAACATAGTTTGGCATCCATAAGAACATATATAAGCATTTAAACCTGACATATAGTAAGAGACTCATATAGTGATCACAGTTATTGTTTGTTTTAGGCATCCGCTATAAGAGATTAAGTCACAGAATCAGCAGACCCTGAGTGTATAGGAGCCAATAGAGAGTCCCCAATACTCTAGTCTGATCAAATGCCTTAAAGGAGTCATGAGAGGAGAGAAAGGAGGTATGATAAACTTAGGAAGCAGGGGGTTGTAGACTTCTATGGAAGTAAAGACCCTACTAAGGCAGACGGTTGGCTTGAGAGAATAGAAAGGGTATTTGATCAGATGGATTGTGAGTTTGATGAAAGGTTTGACTACGCAGTTTCGTTACTTCAAGGTCCGGCTTATCAGTGGTGAAAGACTGTTCCGATAGTTTCGCCCGACCTTATAGATTGACATGGGAAGACCTTCTAAAAGTCTTTAAGGAGAACTATATGCCAAAGATCTACTTGGATAGGAAGATGAAAGAGGAAAATCTCACTATAGCTGAGTATGAGGTGCGGTTTAATGAATTAATAGGGTATGTTACTACTTTCATTCCAACTGAGGAGGATAAATGTAGGCAGTTTAAGGATGGACTAAATATGGAGATCAGGATGAGATTGGCCATTACCAATCTGAGTACTTACTGAGTTGCGAGCTGCTTCATTCCAAATTGAGCATTTATTGAAGGATGGACAAGGAGAGTATAGGTAGGAGTTTAGAATTAAGAGGCATGGTGAGTCTCAAGTTGATTATAGCAAGAGATCTAATAAATGCGAGAATAGATCATTCCAATCACAGACTAGATCAAGACAGTCGAGGTTTAGACCAAGAGGAGGTTCTATTCATGTTGGTAATGGTAGAGGACAAGTATCTAGAAGGTAAACACAACAGATGCCTAGTTGTGAGCATTATGGAAAGAAACATGGTGGAGAATGTTGGAAGATATATCGAGCTTGCTTGCATTGCGGCTCTTTTGGGCATTAGATTAAAGATTGTCCTATGATTTTGGGAGCACAGTCTGGAGTGAGAGGAGGATTAGTGACTGAGACGACTGTCCAATAAAATAGAGCCAGTGGAGTAGGACAAAGAGGTAGATGTAGGGGTAGAACAAGTTAAGTAGGTCTTAGTGTTAGGACTGAGGTGCAAAGTAACCAACTACAGTCCCAAGCCAGGATCTTTGCTATTACGAGACAGAAGGCAGAGAATTCTCTAGATGTTGTTGCAAGTGTGTTATATGTCTTTCAATTTGAGGCATTTATGTTGTTAGATCCAGGATCTATGCATTCATTTATTACACCACATTTGGCATCTAAACTACATTGTGTGAGAGAAATGTTGAAATGTGACTTAGAGGTGATTACACCAGTAGCTAGTACTACAATGATTGGAGAAGTGTGTAAAGGGTGTATTATTCGGGTTGACCAGGCTGAGTTGAAAGCTGATTTGATAGTACTACAGTTAAAAGAGATAGACCTCATCTTAGGTATGGATTGGCTTACTGCTCATAGGCTTGTAATGAATTGTTATACTAAAGAAGTCATTATTGAATCTCCTAATCAACCAAGAGTAATATTTCAAGGTGTTATTCAAGCAATGCTGGCCAGATTGATTTCATCAATGAGTTCTTTTAGGCTGATTCGAAGTAGATGTGAGGCTTATCTAGCCTATGTAACTAATACTTGAACTGAGTAGATAGTACAGGATATTCCTATTGTTAAGGATTTCCTAGATGTGTTTCTCACTAAATTATCGGGATTACCCCCAAATAGGGAAGCAGAGTTCACTATTGACTTTGTTTCAAATATTGCTCCTATATCTATTCCTCCGTATAGGATGACACCTGTGAACTTAAGGAGCATAAGACTTAGTTGCAAGAGTTGTTGGATAAGGGCTTTATCAAGCATAGTGTGTCACCTTGGGGAGTTCCAATTTTGTTTGTGAAGAAGAAGGATGAGACTTTGAGATTATGCATTGATTATAGAAAACTGAATCAGGTGAAAGTGAAGAATCCCTTACTGAGAATAAATGATTTACTTGATTAGCTAAAGGGAGCTCAAGTGTTTACTAAATTGGATTTGAGGTCAGGGTATTACCGGCTAAAAATAGAAGAAGTTGATGTACCAAAAAGTACATTCAGAATCAGATATGGGCACTTTGAGTTGTTGGTGATGCCTTTTGGGTTGACGAATGCTCCGATAGACTTTATGGCATTGATGAAAAAGGTATTTCAGCCTTACTTAGATCGCTTTGTGATTGTATTTATAGATGATATTTTGGTATACTCGAAGAGTAGAGAGGAACATTCTGAGCATTTAAGGGTTAGTCTTACAGATAATGATAAAGAAGCAATTGTACGCCAAGTTTACTAAGTGTGAATTTTGGCTTGATCAAGTAGTGTTCTTAGGTCATATAGTATCTGGACAAGACATACAGGTAGACCCAAAAAAAAGTTGAGGTAGTGACAAGGGTAAAACTTTAAGCATGGTGAAATCCATCAAAGTAAAGATAGTGTCATTATGTATTTTTACTTCTTTAACAAGAATTGAATCTTTTTAGTAATTATAAGAAAAAAAATCTTGACAGAGAAGAGATCATTTTGACAGAGAATAATAAACAACTTCTCACTTATTCCAGGAGGAAAGATCATCAAAATGGTAAGAAGGCTACCATTCTTTTAGTACCTGTTGAATCAACCCTGTAGAAATTCTCACCTATAAGCCAACAGTTAGAGGAACATGCTTGTGAGGGCTACTCTTGGAATATAGTGACTCAAACCCTAGAATGAGGGCGACTGAGGGATTCCACGTAGAAAGAAAAATCAACGAATGAGAGCGATTAAGGGATTCTACGCACAAAGACAAGCACACAAATTAGGGATTCCGAACGATGATTGAGGTGATAAGGATTCCAGCCAGCCTTCGACAAATTTAGGGATTCCAAATGGTGATTGAGAACTTTGGGGTTCTATACAACGAAGAAGTGAGGGATGGGTAAAGGATCGTTTTTATTAGGTTAGTCAATTACTTTACTAATTAGTTAAGTTAATATGCTTTGTTTAAGTTAAGAAATTTTTTAGGGTTAATTAAATATGGTGAGTCCCACAGGTAAAAATTTAATAAAATTTTTAAATTTTAATTTTAAGAAGAGCAATAAAGTAATATTAAAAACAGTCAGGTCATCGCTGATCTAGCAGAAAATTGACAACATCGTATAGTAGTTAGTTTTTTCGTTATTTTGGGTTATATTTAAACTTTTTCCAAATGTTGGGGTTTTATTTGTACTCTCTAAAACCTTAGGGTTAAATTTGCCAATGAATGTAAACCTTGGGATCAAAATGACCCTTTTGCATAGAAAGTAAATTTTAGGAGCAATAAACCTATTATAGGTAACTGAAGACCAAGCAACTACAAATTTATCAAGCTTGAATATTTTATACAAGTCTTATACTGGAAAATCACCATCATTAAAGGTTGCACTCTCATGATCCCTTTGGAAATATATTATTGATTCCTCTCTAATTCAGTAACTTTGTTTACAGTCTAGAATTGTTAGCTTTGTTTTACAATGTATATACAATTTCACCTATAAGCCAATAGTTAGACAAAGATGCTTGTGAGGGCTACTTTTGGAATATAGTGACTTGAACCCTAGAATGAGGGTGATTGAGGAATTCCACGCAAAAAGAAAATCGACGAATGAGAGCGATTAAGGGACTCTACACACAAAGACAAGCACGCAAATTTGGGATTCCAAACGATGATTGAGGTGATAGGGATTCTAGCCGGCCTCCGACAACTTTAGGGATTCTAGATGGTGATTGAGAACTTTGGGGTTCTAGACAACAGAGAAGTGAGGGATGGGTAAGGGATCGTTTTTATTAGGTTAATCAATTACTTTACTGATTAGTTAAGTTAATATGTTTTGTTTAAGTTAAGAAACTTTTTAGGGTTAATTAAATATGGTGAGTCCCACAGGTAAAAAATTAATAAAATTTTTAAATTTTAATTTTAAGAAAAGCAATAAAGTAATATTAAAAACAGTCAGGTCATCGCTGATCTAGCAGAAAATTGACAGCATCGTCTAGTAGTCAGTTTTTTTGTTATTTTGGGTTATATTTAAACTTTTTCCAAATGTTGGGGTTTTCTTTGTACTCTCTAAAGCCTTAGGGTTAAATTTGCCAATGAATGTAAACCTTAGGATCAAAAATGACCCTTTTGCATAAAAAGGAAATTTTAAGAGCAATAAACCTATTAGATGTAATTGAAGACCAAGCAACCACAAATTTATCAAGCTTGAATATTTTATACAAGTTTTATACTGGAAAATTACCATCATTAAAGGTTGCACTCTCATGATCCCTTTGGAAATATGTTATTGATTCCTCTCTAATTCAGTAACTTTATCTACAGTCTAGAATTGTTAGCTTTGTTTTGCAATGTATATACAATTTAATTTTTTAGGAAATAGTTGAGTCTAAATTTTTCATATAAAATAGGGATTCCAAATGGTGATTGAGAACTTTGGGGTTCTAGACAACAGACAAGTGAGGGATGGGTAAGGGATCGTTTTTATTAGGTTAATCAATTATTTTACTGATTAATTAAGTTAATATATTTTGTTTAAGTTAAGAAATTTTTTAGGGTTAATTAAATATGGTGAGTCCCACAGGTAAAAACTTAATATAATTTTTAATTTTTAATTTTAAGAAAAGCAATGAAATAATATTAAAAATAGTCAAGTCATTGCTGATCTAGCAGAAAATTGACAGCATCGTATAGTAGTCAATTTTTTTTGTTATTTTGGGTTATATATAAACTTTTTCCAAATGTTGGGATTTTATTTGCATTCTCTAAAACCTTAGGGTTAAATTTGTCAATGAATGTAAACCTTAGGATAAAAAATGACCCTTTTGTATAAAAAGGAAATTTTAGGAGCAATAAACCTATTATAGGTAATTGAAGACCAAGCAACTACAAATTTATCAAGCTTGAATATTTTATACAAGTCTTATACTGGAAAATCACCATCATTAAAGGTTGCACTCTCATGATCCCTTTGGAAATATGTTATTGATTCCTTTCTAATTCAATAACTTTGTCTACAGTCTAGAATTGTTAGCTTTGTTTTGTAATGTATATACAATTTGTTTTTTGAGGAAATTGTTTTGAGTCTAAAGTTATCATATAAAATAGATTGCATTATTTATTATTTCAATAATAAACTAAAGTCCATTCTTACAATGTCTTCTTGCTTCCCCTTCCCACCTCGATCAAACAACCTTGTCCACTACCACCTAAAAGTTAACAACTCCTAAACCCCACCAAAAACTACCTTCCTTTTATGGAAACTTAACCCCTACCGCAATGAATCTGGAAAACCTTGAGAATAACCCATAAACAAGCTTAGAACTCATACCTGCTACAATAACTACACCGTACCAGATCAACTCCACAGACTTCCCCCTTTTAAGGGAACCATAGAAAGGAGACAACAATAGCTAGAAAACGGTAAAACTATATGGAGCTCGATAGTAGGTGATTCTGGAAATTTAGGCAAGCTGAGATAGAGTCAATCTAAGCTCCTATGGAAGTGCTTCAGAATGAAGCAAAGAAGTGGAGTATCTCCCTCATGTGATTTTTCCTTAAGAAAAGGCTGGCATTTCTGGTTATGAGTAAATAGGCTAATGCTACTTAGAGAAAAAGGTTTGGTGAATATAAAGGTTAATGAAGATGAACTACTTGTGTTCAAATTCAATTATGAAGAAAATGTACAAAAAGTGCTAGAAGCAAGGCCATGACATATGCTAGGTCACCCAATGGTACTCAAGAAGTGGAAGCCACGAGTTACACTAGATAAAAGTAAGCTAAAATCAATTCCATTATAGGTTAACATTCACAAAGTACCTTTGGAATACTAGTCTACTAAGGGAATGAGCTACATTGCAAGCAAAATAGGTAAGCCCTTGTAACTGAATAAGAACACCGCTTTAATAAAAAGAATTGGTTTTGCCAAGATAAGCATAAATGTTGACATTACAAAGAAATTACTTGACACTCTTAGGATTATGAAGCTAAGGGAAGATGGAGGTTAAAGAAGATACTATAAGAGTTACAAACATGTGGAAACCAAAAGCTAAGGAAGAGAATCAAATATGGAGAAAGAAAGAAAATCAAAAGGAAAATCAGATAAATGAGCATACATTGGTTAATAAAGAGGTTACCCAAGTAAAAAGAGAGGAATTAAATATTCATAACCAGAATATAAAGGAGGATAACATGGCAAAAAAGGAAAGAAGGTGGTTAAAGATAAAGGAATGAGACAAAAAGAAGATAAAATTAGAACTCCTTTTATGGAAAGAGGGGAGACTTCACACACAAAGCAAATTATAGGATTTGCTTCCTTAGGATGAATAGAAAATCAAAGAGGAAAAAGCCAAGTAAGAAGAAGAAATGATGAAGTTAGTAGTTTGAAATGTGAGAGAGAATAAACAGCTCACTGTAAGGGATGTGATAAAGAATAGCAAGGCATATTTTGTTGGTTTGTTAGAAACCAAAATAAAAAAAGGAGCATATGAAGAAAAGATTATGGTTCCTAGGCAAGTTATGGAAGATAATTTCTAACGATGACCATCACATGAATAAGAGAGTGATAATAAGGTACAACCCTTTGACTTAGAAATTATAAAGCATTTTGGTATTGATCAACTAAATATTATTCATTTCTTTCAGAATCTTCTAAGAAGCAAAGATTTTCAAGTACTGCTTCAGCAAAAAGGTTATCTATGATATCCTAAGTTTTATGTATGAAACAAACAGAAAAGCCATCAGGTCCAGGAGCTTTGGAGGGATGCAAACAAAATTAAACCTCTTTAACCTCCTCCCGTGTAAATGGCATCACCATGTAATCTTTTAACTCTTGAATGATTGTTTTATCAAATTATCTACTCAGCTTGAAATCTCTAAGGGTATTGGTATCTTCAGTCCCCATCAGGTTAGTAAAGAAGTGCAATTTGTTCTTATTAGTATGGATATTCACATGGTTGTCTTGAAGCTCAGTTATATTATTCTTATTCTGTCTGGCTAATATGGATGAGTGAAAGAATTTGGGGTTGGCATCTCCCTTCCTTATCCAATTGATCCTTGCTTTTTACTTTAGGATTGAGTTATGATGTTTTAGTGCCTCTTGATACTCTTTCAATCTCTGAGCTTCCACTACTCTCATATAATTGTTGTAGGGGAACTTATAGTAGTTATCTTGAGCCTACCTCAACTTGTTCTTGGTTTCAGTAATTTCTTTGGTTTGATTTCCGACAAATCCCTTAATAGCCAATTTGACTAGTTTAATCTTCCTCAAAAATTGGAAATCCTTAAAATCTTTCGCTTCTCATTTATAACTATTAAGTACTAAATCATGGAAGCCCTCTCTTGATATTGATCCATTGAAGAATCTCAAAGGGGCTCCTGCAGTTTTGGTTTGTAAAAAATTCAAGATATGTATACAAGAGTGATCAAAATGAAAATTTTCCTCAAAGTGAGCACAGGATTGTGGGAATTGGTTTAACCAAATTTGGTTAACCAAAACTCTGTCTAGCTTAAGGCAATCGATTGTGAATCGTATTTTTGTATACAATTTACTTCATCAACCTAAAATCTTAAGGCAATCGATTGTGAATCATATTTTTGTATATAATTTACTTCATTAACCTAAAATCTTAAGGCAATCAATTGTAAATCATATTTTTGTATATAATTTACTTCATCCTTATTTCGCGATCTTATATGAAATTACTATACTAGTGAACTTTCATCATCATAATCATTATGACGGGCATATTGACGTATGGAAGTTGGAGATGTAAAGTGACCTGATTGAAGATCCTGGTTATGGTATGGTCAGGCAATTGGACCAAGTTCATAGTTATTCCAAATTATCAACTACTGTCTTGCATAACAGGCTTGAAACCAGTCTGCTTTATGCAAAGTGGAGAAGTGCTCTTGCATGTTTAGAAGCCAATAGGCGGGTGCACCAAAAGGAAGAGAAAGAGGACTAAGGACAACTGTGAGTTGGGACTTGGGAGTTATGTATATTTTACTTGTTGATCCAAAAGATCAAGCATTTAGAGGATGTGACGTTAGAAGATGCAATATTTTAGCAAAATTACTGCTTATGCCCAGACTTTCGCCAATCCGATTTGTATTCATAAAAGTCTAATAAGAAGGTGAGCAAACTTTCTTTTTTCCTTCAAAATTTATAGCTAAGAAAACCATTGGTCATGTACTTCAATTCTCACTGTAGAACATTTTTCGGTGTTATAAAACTAATTTAACAATGAAATTATAATATTGTGTGATCACATAGTTTTGGTGTAGTTATCGTTAATGTCTATTACTAAAATTCTATTTCGATATCATTTTAAATATAAACTCCTAACAGTTTTCTGAATATAAAAGGAATTTTAAGATTGCAAAAATTAGTTTTAAACACTTTAAATTGACCAAACATGTAAATTCCTGGTCTGTGATCCTTAATCCATACCTAGCCCAACACCCTCTTTAATTCAATCAAGGATCAATTTTCTAATTTCCAAATTTCTCTCCCATTTCTCCCTCTCTCTGTCTTGCGAACAGGAAGAGAAATTGGAAGTTGATCTCTCATGTTTTCAAAAATTTCAAGAAAAAGCCCATTGAGAAGCTAGAACTTTTAAAAGAGTACCAAAGAGAACTTTGGTACGACAGACAACACCTTCACCAGGAAAAAAAAAGTAAGGATGAAGAGTTTTGGAGTAGTTGATGGAACTAACAAGGGAGGTTCATTTCATGGATGTCTTCCAACTCATCTTCCATTATAGTCAGGTTCGGATCATGTCATGAGCCTTCCTGCGACTCTAAATGTTCCAAGGCTGGTTCCTGGTATTTATGTTGATCATAGTTGCTTCATTATTGGCAGAGGCATCCACTGATATGTTGTTGAGGCTTTTGGTTCAGGCCAGTGTTGTTAAAAACAGCATTTCTGGGTTCATTGCGTACTCGATTATATTCAGTGCAATATAAAGATCTTATCTTTCTTCTCTCAGTTTAAGCATGGCCTTCTAGTATCTAAATTACTTGGTTCCATTTGTTTTAAGATGTTGTCTGGATCAACTTCCAGTGGCTTTCACCATGTCGACGTTTTAGAGGGGTGGCTCTGGGAAGAGTTAGTGAATGGTAGTACTCTTAACAATTGGTTAAGGCATAAACTAAGAAAAAGGTAAATACATATTTGCGTCGCATAATGAGGCAAACGGTCGACAAAACCTTATTGGTTCCTGAAAGAGGAATGACAGTATATTCCTTTTGCTATTAACTATACATGGGCACTTGTATCACATATTAACGATACTCAGCACCTTGAATGTAGGCATAATTAAAAATATTTAAAAGTTAATGAACTTTGTTTACATTAAATCTACATTAATCAGATAAACAAATGACCTGTTAATTGCTCTACTATTACCACCTAAATTTAGCAAAAGAGATGGCTAATGATATACATTCAGGGCTTCCGCAAAGCAGAGGCTGCACCCATCACAACGGCCAAAATAATGCCAAGACCAGCCCCAATAGACGCACCCACAGTTGCAGCTGTAGTTGAAGATGCTTTCCCTTTCGGGTCTCGACTCCCTGCCAATGCCAGTGCATGTTCTCGAGCTAGCTCCACCGAAAGCCTATCCTTAGCAAGTTCCTTGAATGAAATAAAATAATAATATCTACATTAAGGAATAATCATGTCAAAAAAAAAAAAAAAAGAGAACCAGAATCTCCAATTCATTCATCTTTGAGAACCAATCATCATCTACTTTTCAAGCTCATTCAAGAATAGTCGACACATTATAGCTAAGCAACGTAATCATGGACCAATGAACCATTCTGCAGTGCATAAGATGGTAGGAACCCCAGTCAAGAATGTTAGGAGCTAGCCATTCTCTTTAGAATGATGAATGTCACACATTGTACTGCAAAAAAAATTCAATTAAAACATGGACATATAGTAAATTGGCTCGCTGTATATCCTTAGTGTGCCAGCTAAATGAATGTGACGCATTTCCTCAATGACAATTCATGAGTATCCTTCAGTAACTGGGCCTCCTTTAGGTGCTTCACATATGGACACAAGGAAAAACAAGAATGGCATACAGGAAAACATAGGATTGGATTTTTGTACCTCCAAAGAGGCTTCTTCATGACTGCGCAACACACGGTGAACGAGTTGACAAAGTGAATTAACACCCTCAATGGTAAAAATTGTGTCTTTCTTCTGAAATGGCCTTCGGAAAAGATTAATTGGTCCAAACATAAGCTTTTGAGCAGCTATCCTTACTTCAGAATCTCCACCAGTTGCAATCCATGACAAGGAAGCACTTGCAGCAGCACTCGGTATAACATAAGGGCAGGAATTGACAACTTCTGTGGTACTTGGAGAAGCTTGGTATGCCTGTAAAACAGTGTCAATTGCTGCTCTTTGCTGGTGAGCACTGACAGAAAATTTGTTGGTTATGGCAAGAACCCAAGGAATTCCAAGGGCTTTAGCCTCATCTAACAAGAGTGAAAGGACCGGCTTTTGCTGTGAAGAATTTACATTACTAGACCTTGGGATCTTATGGGACAAGTTATGCACAAGAATAACCAAATCTGTCTTCCTACTGAGATCACGAATCCCCATCCACAATTCATCCCTGAAGCGTGAGGCCTCTGCATTCAGCTCCTGTGTAAAAACATCCAAAGCACTCAGGATAAAATTCTAAAATATTGTATGGCACCACATAAGCTAAGACACTTGCCCCGCCAAGCCCATGATGATCAACACTACACATTATTATAGTCATATAAGTGCATACAAATGAGATTTATATGATCAGAAGCGTACCTGTAAATTTACACCCATTGCATCAGAGTAGCAAATACCACCAGCAATGCCTTCTTGAACATCAGTCTCTATGTGCATGTTGTCAAAATTAGTGATAGTTGTTTGTCTGCATTGACCCATAATTGCCTTAAACAATGAAGTTTTACCAGCACCCTGCACAATAGATGATGTGTAATATGCATAGGCAGAAACTAATAAGAAACAAGATCCTCATTTTTTAAGTTCGCATCTACAAGGTTAATCACCTCAAGGCCAAGCAACCGCACTCGACGGGTTCTGACATGAACCTCCTTTGAGACAGTAGCAAAATCACTTGTGCAGAAAATGTATACATCTCTCAGACCTTCTGGACAGAGGATACTTTTATCTTCTGTTAAAACATGCTCCCGATTATTACTAACATCTGATTCTATAGAAGGAAAAACAGGCAACAAGGGATCTGCCACTATCAGATGCTGTGGCGGTCGTCTTAATGGAGCTCCAACTATAACCCTCATCTTTTGTAGTTCTGATTGCAGTCCATAATTTGAAGAGTAGCTGGGTGCCGAAGGAAATGATTCCACTTTAGTTGAACACCTGGATGGGAAAAATGTATGACTTCAGGTAAAATCAAGTTCAAAGTATAAGCAGACTATTTACCTCTTAAGGTACATTTAAAAAGGATAAGAAAATGTTTTTAGTAACTTCTTATAAAAGTGTTTCAGACACATTAAGGTATGCATACTGGAAGATAACTTTCCACATGGAAAGGACAACATTACACATTTATGAGTGCATCACGACCAACTTTTCGCGGTACATCAAGTTATCTAATGGACATGCAAATGGTCAGAAATATTCAGTTCATTCACAATTAATATAGCATAGAAAATGATAAGAAATCACCAAGACGCCTAATGGAGCATTGTCATAATAAGAAAATCAATGTCAACAAGCACATTTTGTTAGGGAGATTAAGATTTAAATATATTATTAAAACAAAGTAAATGGGAATTGTAGTTGATGCTTGGCACCAGAAAAAAGTCAAAAGGCAAATTGAAATCAGTAAGAAAAGACAGTATAGTACCAGCTACCATTCACTTGAGCATGAACCAAGGTGCAAAGATGCAACCCAAAACCTGTGATATCAACTTTTAATGGTTCTCCATTCTTCTCACCAGGAACACCACTCCATCCAAGAGGAGCAATTGAAGTAGCTGTACGAATAACTGGTGATTCTACAATATGTGCAAGATCTACAGCGCCAGCAACTGCAAGACCAAGCCATTGTTGTAAATGTGGAAGGTGTGGCAATTGCTCCATTCCTAGGAAAGATGAACCACCATCGTCTATGCACTTGTCATAAATTCTGCACAAGAAAGTGCAAGTTTTCAATTTATGCTTTCTTGCCTTGAGAAACCATAAAAAATTCTACAATACCTCTGAAACCGAGACCTATATGACTTCATTGAATGTGACTGGAATCGTTCCCTTAGTTCAGCAATTACAGATCTGACCTGAACATATCTTTGCCAAAACACAGCAAACAAAATGAGGGATCCCATAGTAACTACCTCCACCAATAGTTAGCATACTTCTCAGAATCAAGAAATTTATGTCAGGCCTGATCCTCAATTTCTCACAGATACAGAACCTAAATCATATGAGAATAATTGATGTTATGCAAAGGAAACTCGTACCGAAGTCAATTTTGAATACTCTGCACCTGATAACGATTCTACTGACGAATTCCCCAACAGATATAGCTGTTGCAGAAAATTACTCCATTATTTGCATAACAAAATATGTAGAGCATGTTAAGACCAGTGAAGAAGCAAAAATGAGATGAGTGCATATACCCTGCTATTAAGGTAAGACCATTCATTGCCTAGAATGTACAACTCCTCAACAAAATTCAAGAAAAAAATACCAGTAAAGGCATTACAGTGAAAGCTTATACATTGCATACCAAAAAAAAAAGAATAAAGGAAATTTAAACTACCCATAAAGTTTCTTCACAAGGATTACTTTAGATCACAGCCAGCACAAACAACCTTAATCAGGATCTCATAGAAAACATTTGGTACAAATATATTAAATAATAAAGGTATTACGGTAAAAGATAAAAGAAAGAGGAACAACTCGGGAAGGAACATTGTACATCCACTGATTTGCAACATAGCTGTCATAGATCTCAATCAAACTTAAAGACTTATCATTATGATAAATCTAAAGAAATAGCAAAGAGCAATCAATTTAACACCAGTGTTTTCTACAGTTTTCAAACAGCTTTCCACCAGCTGGACTTTAAGAGAACAGACAGTAATTTTAAATGAAGTAACTTTGCTTTCTCACCTGACCAAATGGGACATACGAGGGTAGATAAGGAACTTGACGCCAGTTTCTTCCATCCCCATTTTTACCGTTTGTTTTTTCAGTTGACTGGACAGCTATTGCATCATCCAGTGACCGTGAATTGGTCCCAGTTATTGGTTTAAGAGATATGCCATCAGAACCTTCTTGGATCTCAAGAGACTGGGGTTCAGCTACTATATCCTGAAGTGAAGATGTTCCAACAGGATTAGAGGTTGAAGATGTGTCTGTAAGATCAACTTGCATTCCAGTGTACTTGTTAAGTTGTCTTCTTAATCCCTCAAGAGGAACAAGCCTTGAAAGTCTCCAAAAAGAAGTCTGAACAGGACCTAAACCCAGAACTAACTGCTCCCTTCCATTCTCTTTTAACTTTTGTGCCCTTGACTTTCCTAGCCCTCCTTTTCCTTTTGAGACCGTTTCATTTGTACTTTCAACCTCAGCATTGGTAGACAAAGGTTGGGCATTATAATGATGGAAATATGCAGGAGACAGGATGCGAGGAACCAAATCTTCAGGAATGCAATAACTCTTAAAATAGTGGTGCCAGCCTTTTTCATGGACATAACTATAGAATTGGTGAAGGAGAAGATAGAACAAGTCGTATTTGAAAGTATTAGTCTCATTATCGCATAAGTAAGTCAACATAAGATAGCAGTATCTTTTGTTATCTAACAGAGGATAGAAATACTATTTGGAAAATGAAAGGAGACATACTCTCTTAAAGCAGCATTTCCAACTGGGGGTTGAGAAAAGGTTATGCACTTAATGCTAACCTTTTCATTGTCTTTCAATGAAGATGATGCAGAAACGACCCTCAGAATAGCGAGTGTAGCTAATGCTGCTACCTAAATGGATAGGAAGTTGAAAAGATGAGACATATGGGAACAGAAAGAAAGATCTCTGGTAAAGATCGTGAAGAAGACTAACTTACTGCACCACCAAGTGAATGTCCACATAGTACAAGTTTTTGTTTCTTCTTTTGTGCAAGCCTGTACAACTCTAAAGCAGGTATCCCTTTAGCACGAGCTAAGAATCCCTAATACCAAAGTTCAAGAAAACCAGATGGATGAGTACACATCTGAGTTGAAACATCAGCAGTACAGAAAATATAAAAGAGAAAGAAGGATCGTATTAATGCACATAGAACACCATGTTAGAAAAATATTGCAAAAATGAGTAAGAACTTACTCGGTGAGCAGCAGGCTTAGGTTGATCTTTCACTTGTTTAGGTTTTGATTCAAGTAAACTCCTCTGATTTTCCTCAGTACCTTTATAATTTTCACCTGGTCTGGACTCAACAGCTTCTCCCTTGGCAGTATCCTCCACTATATCTTCATTAAATATGGCACCTTGTAGTATATTGACATCAGTCACAACATCCCTGATTATAAGAACTAGGTCAAATGCCATGTAAAAGATATCAGGTTGTCAGCTTATCCATAAAGATATAGAGCTTACTTGTACTGCTTTGTTCCAACAAAGGATGCAAATAATGTGTCACCCGCTTCAGCCAATAGGTACCTTCAGCAGTAAAATGAAAAGAAGCTATAATGCATCGACAAGAATAAAGCCACTTAGGAAAAAAAACAAGTGAATCATCCTGAAAGAAACGTACATGCTCAGGAATGATCAGAAAAATAGATGACGCATCACAGACAAGAATCCAACCATTTATTTTGAAGATCAAAATCAAATAAAGCGTCTACACAATTGGATGAAATTCAGTTTTTCACATCATGCATGGGAGGTTAAAATGAAAAGAGACATATCTTTACAATGACAACCCCAGATCAATGTCTTCAGTATCCTCAAACTTGCAAAGCATAAGAATTGAAAAGTGCAAATATTAAGTTACATAATTTTTTGAAAAGACAAAGTTAAGACAGTTAAGGAACAATTAACAAGCATCAAAAAACTGGAGTGGCTGGTAAGTAAAGAGTGATGTATAAACAATCAATTACAAAAGGCTTTGAAAAACCTGTGAGGAACATGGTCCGAGGAGGGCTGCACTCGCTCCAAGGAGACAACTTGTCCTCCAAAATCGGCCTTAAACCTGTTCACAGCTCGAACCATCTCACTAGCTGGTCTCTACCGTATAACAAAGCCATATCGTAAGTATGATAATCACGAACAATTCTACATGTGGACAACATTCATAATAATATTACACCTTTAAACATTTAGAAAACGAGATCCTAGCACAAAAGGTAGTTCCTTAAGTAACTCCATATAGTCCTAGTAGTGAATGAAGAGCCATTCTGTATGATTACTGTGTCATTTTTGGTTGTTAACCAATTTAAGATTCTGAGAACTTTAAATATTCGATTTTTTTATATGCAGATGTAAAGAAGTTGCTAAAGCTCAAAGTCAATGAATGCTTCCATCTATGCAGTAGAATTGCAATGAACACTGAAACAGGATCATAGGCATTAAACTATTTAAATTTTGGTGAAGGGAATCTCAGACACGTAAAAGCTTGATGGGAAGTATTGACTCATGAAACACGGCCCAGAACATCAAGAGCCTATTTTGCATTTTCTCAACTTTTTATTCTCCGTGCTTACCGATATAGAGGAAAAGTCAAGGAAGCAAGTTTTGGAGGCTCAAAACTTCACTTAATAAGATTCTTCAAACGTTTATTTCCTGAAATATTGATTAATTCAGATGCCTTTTATAAGAAATGAATAATCTATAGTTCCCAAAACTAGCTCTTACGCTCCAAAACAAGCCAATATAAGAGAGACTGGATACATCAAATTCCCTCTCAACTACCTGTTAAATTGCTACAGAACTTTTCAACCAAACGAAGCCAATATATATATCCAAAACAAATCATTGCCATTAACCTAAATTAAATCCTAAGAAACCTAGTCCATTTTTCAAACGCCTTCACTTATCGTTCGCACCAGCTTATTAATACAAAAAGCAAATTGCAAAAAAGATAAATTAAAAAATGGGGTGGCATAGAGTTGTAAGTTGATTGACCTTATAAACGCATTCAGAAAGGACCATGCAGCAGAGAATATCCTGCAAGTCTGAGACAGAGTCGACCTGAAGGGCTAGGCAGAGATCTTGGAGCTGTTTCTTGCGACGCGTGTACTCCAACTGAATCTGTTTTCTCTGTTCTCTGTCGCTGATGATCCACGGTGGCCATCTCATTCTCCACTGGAATGGGCCCCAGGACAGTCTAAGGATTTTGGCCCGCTGCTCTCTCATCCACGACTCTACTCGGCTCTGTATGGCCTCCATAGTTAGACAAGTAGTGTGTGTGTGGTTGTATAAAATCAAAACACCAAATAATTGAATCCGAATACAACAAAATTAAGGGAGAAAAGGAAGAGGATTGAGTGGAACAAGGGTGTAACGGACTTGGACAATCTGGTGGGGAGGGGAGGAGAAAGGAAGGAATCTGCGTGTTATTGGAGGAAGCATATGCCGCCCCCCAGTTATCACACACAACACTCGGTTTCCGTTTCCGTGTCTCTAATTTTGCTTCAAAAAAATTTTTATTTAATGGGAATATCACTCGGCCAGCTATATCTAGGCTAAATTTATATGATTGTCTAAAATGTCAAAATTCTAAGGCTGCTTTTGATACTATTTCCAGTATGTATGGACGAAACGAGACAAAAATTTGAAGACAAAATACAATAAAAATTAGAAACAGTGAAGTGTTTGGTTGTAATGGATAAAACAAATAAAATTATCCTTGTCTTGAGAACGGAAATATATTTGCTTGCAGTTAATAGAACATAAAAACAGTATTAATGACTAAAATATCCCTACAGTATAATATGATTGGAAATATGTAATTCATTAATTATTTTAAAACGAATGATTTATATTAGCAAAAAAAGTTAACAAGTAATAATAATTACAATAACAATAAGAAATTAATTTCGTATAATAATAATAATAGAAGAAGAGTAAGAAAATTAATAATAATAAGGAATTTAATAATTACAATAATAATAAGAAAATTAAGTATGAATAATAATGATAATAAAAATAATAATAAGAAAATTAATTTTGTATAATAATAATAATAAGTACAAAATTTAT
>JANZLC010000004.1:16247905-16260471 GCA_026413385.1 Erythroxylum gracilipes
CTTGGGCCTAATTTATTAGGCATTGAATAAATATATGTGGATATATTTATTGGGCTAGATTGAATTAAGTTGTCGGGATTTTATTATATAAGATATAATATGGGCCGAAACTTATTGGACTTCAATAATTCCTAATAAGATTAGGGATTAGGTTTTCTCTATAAATAGAGAAACTTATGTCTCATTAGATGAGAGACGAAAACCCTAGCCACCTAAAATTGTTTAGTCATTCTTCTTTCGAGAAAAAAAATTTTGCGGCATTCAAAAAGGTTTTAGAACGTGCTAGCACACATTAACCACTACCCGGATCGTTCATCCTCGTGTGAATACCGGTAAAGGACATTCGCGCATTGCAGTGTCTACAAATCTGAAAAGAAACAAATACCAATTTGCGTCAAGAGATAATTTTGTACGCGTTATATTTTTCGATTATACATCTTGTTGTGTAGTATGGTCCATTATGCTGCATATTGTGAATACCCGGGCCATAGGCGATCCAACAAATTATTATGTTAAGGTTAGTAGGATTTTATTGCATGGGTTGATGGAATTTAAATGTTAATGTTGTAAGAATGTATAAGGGCAATTTTGGCATTGATTAAAGCATTTTAAGACATGAGGCATAAGGGAAAGGGAAAAATGGACTTTGCACATTCTTTTAGGGTCATTTGAGAGAAGAAAGAAATTTGGATGAAGGAGAAAAAGAAGAGAAAAGAAGAAGAATGGTTTATGTGAATGTGTTATTGTTTGCCTAATGATCAAAGATAGATTGTGATGTATTTGTAAATGATATTGGGTTAAAATGAAGTTGAAAATGAATTAAAAGAGATGGTTTAGGTTTAAGATAGGTTATGTTTGAAAGAGGGGAGGTTAAAAGGTTGAAAATGGAGTAAAACACGTTCTCGGAGCGTGTTTCTGGTCAAGTTCGCCGCGATGAACTCCTGACATTGCCGCGGCAAGCATGTAAATTTTTACGCGAACTTTTCCTCTCTAGAAAAGTGCGTCTCGGCGATCCAGAAAAGTTCGCCACGTATGAACATACTTTGGTATTTTGGGTTTAACTTTTTGTGTCGTTATCCAAATTAGGTGATTTTGATTTGGTGTAAACTAGAACATAAGGCTACATTTTTTATGAAGGAATTAAGTTCCAATTCAGTTTCTAAGAATTTCAATATTTGGATAGAAGTTGAGCATAGAATGTTGTTTTAGTATAAGAATAGTCTGAAAATGATTGGGGCATAACTTTTAGAGTACTTAACCAAATTGAATGATTTTGGATTCATTAGAAACTTAAGATAATGGGGAACATTATTCTAGAAGAAATTATCATCAAATTTCTTCATTTACCTAATCATAAATTGGAATTCCTATTAAATGGAATTTTTGGCTATTGTTAAAGGAAATCAAGGAAGGCAAGAGGAGCAAAGGGTGAGGCACCTTTGAGCAAGTCTTTAAGCAAGGAAATCAAGGTGGGTTTCATTTTTATAATAGATTTAATAAGCCATGACTATGTTTTCAAAAGTGATAGAATTAAATGATTTCATTTTGTTTTATAAATGTTGCATTATTATTACTTGAATGATTTGAGAAATCTTCATATGTTTGGTACATGAATTTTATGAATGATTTAGGAAATGGAAATGCATTTGAAACATTTCATGTTCATGAAAAACAAGTTTCCGAATTGTTGCCATTTGGGCAATCTATTTTCAAGTCATGAATTACATGTTATATGGGTTTGGTTTGGTCCAAATTGTATGTCAAGTGCACTTCGACTAAAGGCTTCTCCCGCCTGCTCGCTAGTGGCATGGAGCTCCTTCAAGAACTCCCTCATATTCATGACTACACAAAACCACTATGTGGGATTGTGTTAGCTTATTCTGTTTACGACTACATAGGACCCTTTTTGGGAAATATGCTAGCTCGTTTTGTTTATGGACCTCCCAAACTATTCTGATGTGCTTATGTACTTATGATATATTTGCTAAGATTGATGCATACATGATTTGTGCTATTGTGAATTGTTTGAAAAATTGAGAATTTCATGAAATGAGTATTTTATGATTTTTAAATGCAGAATACTATGGTTATAAAAAGGTTCAATGACAATGAGTTCTATAAAGGGTTTTTGCTTGTTTCTCGATTATAAACTTGTTACCCACGAGCTTTTAAGCTCACCCCCTTTCCATCCCCACCTTTAGGTGATGAGCAAGAGATGGAGTGAAAGAGACTCAAGGCATCACTCCAAATTTGCTTATGTTGTATTTTGAGTTAGTTTTGGAAAACACAAGGCTTTAGTCACATTTTAAGGATTTCTAGTTCATGTAACTTTGTATTTTGAGATTTTGGATTATTGTTGTGTTGTGGCTTGGAATGCCATTAGAGCTTGTAAAACTCTATTCTTTGATGTTAATGAATTATGAATTATGTATGGATGATGTTGAGTGGAAATATGAATTTGTGTATGGATAAGGTTGAAATGATGAATTTTGAATATGAATTGTTGTTGCATATATATAAGTGAGATGTTAGGGAAAAGAAAGATAGGAAATTGTGAAGAATGAGAGTTAGTTGTAAGGAATGAATTAAATGAGTAGAGATTAGAGAGTTGAATGAAATAACATTGGTAATTGAATTGTCATGAAATGATGTTACCTTAGAGGGAGTGAATTCAAGACAACTTAGAGTGAAATTAAGGATTTGATAGTCTTATGATATTCCGCAAGAGTTAAGATAAGAGTGATTGTAGAAGCCTTTGGAAATTTTAGGTTTAGGGGTTGAGATTTTAGGGTTTCGTCGCGGCGAAACCACAAGGATCACCGTGGTGAATTTTTCCTGAAGGATCTCAACAGAAGTTCTTGTCTGTTCACGGCAGCAAACTCCTTGGCTTCGCTGCGGTGAAGTCAGTCTTTCAAGGTCGCCGCGACGAACTTTTACTGAAGGGATTAATGGAGTTTTCTCTTGGAGAATTTTGGCAGGTACAATATGATTGACGACATAATCATAAGAATGGGTTATCGTTTATCAGTTGATAAAAAAAAATCAGAATGGTATGAGACTTTAAGCTTCATGATTTCATTAGATTGCGCTCACGTTTGTATGACAAGTAATAATACGCACACGTTTTATGGTTCAAGGGTTGGACTTCGAAAACGGGGTCCAATAATAAGAAAGTACCATGCACTAGAAAGTGAAGGTGTAGCATAAGGTCCCCATACATCAACATGTAATAACTCAAAACAACGACTACAAGAAATCTGACTAGAATTAAAAGGCATGAGAGTTTATTTAGTTAAAGGACAAATAGTGCAACTACATTTTTGTGAAAAGGAAATACTAGAATCTAAATTAATAAATTGAGAGGAAAGACTAGGCATAGGATGACCCAAACGCCAATGCCATAAATCAACTTCATTCATTTGAGTGATAGAGTAGGCAAAATATTGGGGAATGATTTCCAAATAATAAAGACCATCGTGCTCTATACCTAGCCCAATCTGCTTCCTCCTTTATAAGTCCTGAAAGACACAATATAAAAGGAAAAAAGTTACTGAACAATGTAGAGTTTTAGTAATTTTGCTGACCGAAAGAAGGTTGAACCGGAAAGACGGAACATAAAGGACATCTTGCAAAGGTAATTGAGGTGTTAATTTAGTAGATCCTGAACAAGATATAAAGATGACATCTCCATTTGGCATTTTAACTGGGGCGGTAGAACAAGATTTAACGTCATGTAAATTCTTAGGGTCATGTGTAAAATGATCAGTGCAACCAGAATCTATAACCCAATGATTTAATTTATCTATAAAGTTTGAGAAGAGACAAGTATCGTTACCTGCTGAATTTGCTAAAGGATTTGAACTAGCGGTAATGAGAGCAAGGAGTTGTTGAACATGTTCTTGAGTAAAAATAAGAGCATGCAATCCAGAATTTGTTTGAGTGGCCACTACTGCAATAGATTTGAAATTAGAGCTCTCTATTGTGGCACGATTTTGACCCTTTCCATTTCTACACCCTTGATTGTTTTTCTTCTTTCGGCAGAATGATTCTAAGTGTCCATCAAGATCACAATAGTCACAGTGATAGCCTTTCTTTTTGTTGCAATGGGACTCTGTATGGCCATTTAGGCCACAAAAGTCACAGTGGTATATTTGTTTATATCCTTGATATTGTTGATTACGGCGATGGGATGAACCTACAACCATAGCTAACTACCGTTGGTTGGTTCCATAAGGATGGAGTGATCATTGTCTCTCCTCCTGCAGTAAAAGTGAATATACAGGAGACACGACTGGCAAGGGGTCCATGAGCAGAATGTTGCTTCTTATTGCTACATAGGAATCATTGAGACCCATCAAAAATTGCATGAGTCGATTTGTTTGTTGAAAGGAATTTAAGTTCTGAAGAGCACCACAAGAGCAGGCTAGGAGGGTATGGTATGAAGTCAATTCATCCCATAAAGCTTTAAAGGTTGTATAGTATGTTGCAATAGAATTTTTCCTTTGCTCATGATTTGAGATCACTTGTTGAATTTCAAAAATGCATGGAGAATTTTGTTGTGAATAACGTTCTTTTAAATCCACCCAGACATCACGAGCATTCTGCATATATATAATACTACAGGCTATATCTCTTGAGACGACATTTAGAATCTATGATAATACCATACTGTTACATCGATTCCATTGCAGGGGATTTGATGAGTCAGGTGTTGGCTTGGTTAAAAGGCCATTGATGAATCCTAACTTGTGTTTTGCTTCAAGAGCCATGAGTATTGCCCTACTCCATGTGGAATAATTATCGCCATCTAGGACTTGAGAGACTAATATGGCTCCTGGATTGTCTAAATGATGGAGAAAGTAAGGAGAGGAGACGTCATAGTCTATGATGGAAGAAAGATGTGTTTGAACCATATGTGGTTGACGAGGAAACAACAGGTTGAGTGTCCATTAAATAGAAATTTGTTCAGGACTGAAATTCCAGCTTTGACACCAAAATAAATTGATAAGAAGCCTTCTTGTTCTCATTCTATTCCGTATAATAGAGACTATATATATACAAGTATATCAAATCCCTCTAATTATATATACAACGTATAAAAAACTCAATTCCACTAAGCTAGTATAACTAACAGTAAAGAAGCTCGTAGATCATGGGAACTTAATATAGACAGTAGCTAATCAAATATTCTAATATGTATTATGACAATATAGGGGCTATCTTTCTTATTGCTGATCATGCCTCTCATGCTCGTACCAAACATATTAAAATTGATATAAACTTTGTTCGTGATTTGGTTGTAAATAAATTTATGTTCTTACGTCATACATTGGCTTCTCACCAACTTGTTGACATTCTCACAAAACCATTGGGTTTTACTCCCTTTTTACTATTACGTCATAAGCTCAATGTTCTTCCAAATATTAGCTTGCGGGGGGCTGATAAAAAACATCTTCCTATTATTTTTCTATTATAATTACGTCAGATATACTCCTCCTTGTGCCAAATCATCTTAGTTTCGATAGAATCATATATAATCCAGTCATTTAGTTTAGATAGAATCAAATACAAATTGATTCATCTTATCTTAAAGTGTGTATAAATACAATGTATGATGTAAAGCAAAATACATCATAAATCAATACATTACACTTCATTTTCAATTTCTTAGCATTATTCTTCTTTCATAGACATTTGGGTTAATAGCAGTATTTTATAGGGAAGTGTTGGGGAATATTGTAGGCTGAACTGTGTAGTGCCAATTATAATTTTTCTTGAGCGAGGTGCATCATTTTGGCTATCATTTTTCACTTTTTATTTCCTTTCATGGGGCTTGTGATCTTGTACTTTGACAATTACTCTTCCCTTTCAAATTTTGTTTCCTTAAGCTACGACAAACTATAAGATAGTGGAATTGGTATGAGTTAAACAAAAATATAGTACGTGTTATCCTCTTTCTTCTTTTACCTTGTTTGTTTTCCTGGATATTCGTTTTAGGTTGTTACAGAGGATGCGTGAGATCATTGAATCAAGAATGGGTTTAAAGGATTTAATACTTATCTTGTTTGTATTTGTGAGAATTGTGCCCTAGAAGTTATTAAACATATCAAAATTTTCCCACTTTGAAGACCAAATCTTTGGAATAGTTGTTGCTTTTTGCTATCTTTTAGGAATTCATGTGCTGAGTTATGGTTCCTAATATTTTGCTCATTTTTGTTTAGTTTTTTTTCCAAGTTTTCTCAAGTTTCTATCACAAACTTTTGTATTTAAGTAAGCTTGACAGATGAAATAAGATTTATAAGTTCTCTATTCATTCTTTGTTAATATCTGTTCTTTCTTTATTTCCTACAAGGTGGTATCAAGGCTCTCTTCTTGAGGGACTTATGATTAAAATTTTCGCGATGGATTTAAAATCTCCTTTCACTGTACATGCACCACCTGTCTTTAATGGTGAAGGCTATCACATCTAGATAGCGAGTATGGGGGCATATCTAGAGGCAAATGATCTTTGGGAATCTATTAAGGAGGACTACAAAGTTCCTCCCTTGCCTACAAATCCAACCATGACACAAATTAGGAATCACAAAAAGAAGAAAACAAGAAAGTCCAAAGCTAGTGCTAAATTATTTGCTACAGTCTCACCAGAAATCTTTGTCAGGATTATGACATTGAAATCAACATTTGAGGTTTAGAATTTTCTAAAAGAAAAAGGAATTTGAAGGAGATGAAAGAATAAAGGGAATGGAAGTTCTCAATTTGATCAGAGAAGTTGAACTTCAAAAGATGAAGGATTTAAATACTGTCAAAGAGTATTCTAGCAAATTACTCAACATTGCCAACAAAATCTGAATTTCCTAATTCTAGAATGGTTTGTAAAATTCTTATAATAGTCCCTGAAAGGTTTAAAGCAACCATTTCCTAGTCAAAAAACACTAAGAATCTGTCAAAGAATAGTTTGACAGAATTATTGACGGCTTAACAGGCTCAAGAATAATGAAGTTTCATGAGGTCTAAAGTTGCTATTCAAGGGGCATTACCAACCAAAGTGCAAACAAATCAAGGGGGACATGGGAAAAAGAAGAAGAATAAAAGGAAGCCTCAAGGTGAGAAGGTTATTTTTCTTTATTTAGGAAAAATGTTAGAAGGCCAAGATGAATAGCGGACAAATGAAAACTCCTCCCAACTAAGGCTTCGTATCATTTGTTGTTATGTGAAATGAATGTGTAAGATATTTTTTTACAACTTATAATCATATCAATAAACACTATATTATTTATTGTGCATTGCATGTTTTCTTTAAATAAAATAAAGTGAGAACGATCTATATGGACAAGAGTGTGATAGGATAACACTGTACAAACTCACTTACTACAAGGAAGGTCAAGGGTAGATGTCTAAAAAAGTGCAAAATAATTATGTAAGTATAAAAATTTGTTTAAATTTTAAGTTTATTTATTTTTGTAGTACTAACTTATAAATTTGCATTGAATATTGGTTTTTTTTCTTAAATTTTAGAATAAGATGCAAGAGTTGCTGCAAACATCAATGTCCGAGGGAAATAAGGCAAATGTAGAAAACATTTGTAACAAGTTGCTAGGTATATGATTTGAATAATATCAAAGGTTTTGGATTTGACCCTAAGCCAATTGTTTCATCCTCGTCAAGACCTACATATGTTCAACATCTTAAAGAGGAAAACAAGTCTCTTAAAAAAAAGTTGTCCGAGCATGGAAAGTACCTCAGCAAATTACTTAGCCTACATTATGTAAGAAGTGAAGATGAAAACAAGGCTAGTGATTAAACTAATATATGCATTTATTATTTTGTATATCAACATTTTTTAATTTGTAATTAAAATCCTATATACTATCAAATTTAATGATATTTTATTTTTTAATATATAATGCTTCAAATTATTAATTATTATTTTTTATATAATTTTTATAATAAATTAACAACAAAAAATCTAATTATTATATACAATAACATGGATAAAAAATGCCACCAATAATTATAATTCAACATGGCATATCATTTCATAAAATGTATATTAAAATCTTGACTATATTTTATAAAACGTAGCTAAAATCAGCCAAAAGGCATTGGTGACGATTTCACAAAACGTCACTAATAGCTTTTTGCTATGAAAATAAAGCGTAGGAAAAAAACTATTAGCAACGATTAGCGAAAAACGTCGCCTATAGTTTTCAGTCTCAGAGATTTGACGACTTTTTTTGCGACGAATATAAGTCATCGCTAATGACTATTAGAGACTATTCTTTTATAGTCAACTATTGTTTCTGTTGCAGTGACAACTATCGTTTATGTTGCAGTGACTGATGCAATCAACCGATGGTTCAAATCTTAGTATTCAAGCGACGAGGAACACATATTTCATGGGAATACTTATTTAATATTCTAACATCAATCTTTTGGACAAGGTTATTAAAGGGGGAAATAATGTTAAGAGAGGATGAGTGAGAACGAATCAAAGGAACCAAAAAGTAAGATAAAAAATAAAAAATCGTCATTGAACCAAAAACTGCCTTACAAGATTTAACTTGTGTCCTATTTATTTATAGTGAGCCAACAATTAAAATGTATAAGGACTATAATTTGGTTAACGAATAACGTAACTAGCTCAAAATTCTTCGTTTACTCTCTTCTTCTGATTTCCCATTTTTTATTTAAGTTCTATTCAGTTTTTGAAAATTAAAACTGAATTATATTACGAAAGTTAAAACTTATACATTATCCTTTATAAGGATCCTACAAGAATCCTCCAAGAATAAATGAGAACAACTACATTACTCAACATGTACACATTACACTTCAAAAATCAGATTGACCAAATCAATCTAAGTTCATGGCTGATATAGTTTTGCTTCCCTTAGGTTATCAATGTCTCTCTAATCAATTGTCTCATCTAGTTCATATTTATAAAGCAGAGAGACTTTGTTCTGCTGATCAGGACTATTCTGCAATAAAAGCATTTTTGGTCAATTAAGTAATGCTTGAAAATTTCAGGGTGCCCGTGATTTTCAAGAAAAATGATTTTCACCTCTTGTTGGATTCTTACTCCTTAACATTTGTACATTAGCCCCTGAACGTGTATTCCAATATTAATGTCAGTCAAGTTGTTTTTCCCTTGAACTAAGGTTTGTTTCTCTTTAAACTTCTTTTGCATACACTACAATTATCAGAACTTTCAGGTAGTATCACCTCACAATAAACTGGCCTGTTTCAAGTGAAGACGACATCATCATGAAAGAATTTAGAATGCACCCATTCTCAAACTTTTATTTGAGGCTCCCAAATTATTAAACCACAATTTAGTCAATTTTTTTATAATTACATCATTGATTACATAATACTAAAAAATGATGTTTATCAATCCAATAAATTATTTATATAATCATATTCATCCCAAACTGTAACAATTAAAAGTCTATGAAACGAAACAATTAATAGTCATTTTGATTTGGTAGCTCTACCTGGACTTCACACTGTCAATTACATGCACTAGAGTTATCAATAATCTCTCTTTCTCCTAAAAAAATATAGGAGCAAAAGGTAAGCTACCTATTCGGTAAGGATAACCTAACCACACTCTTAAAATCAAATAATTCAATATATATTGAAAATAGTCAAATAATAAAATATATATAATACTAAAATATACAAACAATACTCAGTTTTTTCAAACATTTAATAAATATCCAAAAAAAAATTATTATTAATACTAATATTATTTATTAGTATTATCATTTATGTTTTATATCTTTATTAACTGAATTAATGGTTTGTCAACTTATCTCTACTCATCATAATCACTCGCTAAGTAAAAGTGTAATCAAATTTGTAAATATTGGCATATGATACCTCAATCTCTCAATCTATTTTAGTACATCGATACTACTATAATACTGAGCCTTCTACACAGGATACACCCAAGACTCATGATACCCTGATAACACTCTAATACCTAGTCATTAGCACATGGCATCCTCAAGAGCCAAGATGCCCTAGTACCTACTCCACATAAGGTACCTTGGCCAACTCACTCATAGCTCAATAACTCACCAATCTATAATAATCTAAATCTAGGCAAGATACAGATTCACAACTTTCACAACATATTCTCAAATCAAATCATTATAAATCAGCCTCTGTCTAATTTCATGAACGTGATTTATCTTACCCTAATATATTTTATTAAACACGTGCACAACTGAAAATTAAAATTATCATAATTTTCTCATGAATTATCTGTTGATACACATCATAACGTATAATAAAATTTAAACATTGAACAATTTGTACTTTGTCAATTATTTATTTAATAAATAAAATTCTTAAAAATACTCATATATTTTAGAAATCCACATATTTAATTATTAATCATTAATTTAATTAATTATTAATTCAAAATATGATTCACCATAAAATAATTTATTAAAAACAAGCATTCACAATTTCATAACCGTACACAATCATAAATGTATAGTTTAAGGTTATCTTTACATTTTTGGACTTAACTATTTTGATTAGTCCAATCTACTTCCTAATCTGTCCTAAAGACCTAGATATTTACAAAATTCTATTAAACTTTATTTTAGAAAATTTTTAAACTCAATTACACTTAATAATCCAAAATTACCCTCTTTTTACCACTTTATTCTTAATTATTAAAAGTGTCCTTACTTTATCTTACCACCATATTGACTAAAGTACCCTTAATTGTTAAAATTCCTATTTTGCCTATACATTCTTTTATTATTACTAAAATATCCTTTTAGGAATTAAATTTTAATTTTACCTGTAAATATTCATTTTTTATTTTTCCCTTAATTAATCTTATACCCAATTCATTTTTTCCCTAAAAATTATCTTCTTCTTCTTTACCTCAACATTACCCTTTCCTCTCCTCCTAGCCTTCCCTTTTTTTTTCTCATTTTCCAGCCATTTTTCTCTACTTTTTTTAATGTCTTCAAAATTGTTATCACAAACATTCACAACATAATTCTAACTAGAAACTAGTTCAGGATGATTGATAATCTCTAATAAAAGGGATAGAATTTAGCTAAAAAATTCTCTCCTTACCTATATGAAGTTCTAAATCTTTCCCATAGATTTTTGGGTAATTCATCTCCCTAATCTACCACAAAACAAACAAAATAAGGAAGTACATGAGAAAAAAAATTCACATACAAGAGAAAGATGATATTTTTGTACACTTATCACCTGAAAATGAGGAGGAGAAGAAGAGAAGGGAGTTATTTTCATTGGTCTTTTTACAACCCATATATTGTCTTTTATATATCTAACCCTCTCTTTTATTTCCAATAAGTTGAGATAGTTTTTTATTGAAGGTTAGGTTTATGGTCTTTATAGTTCTCCTCCCCTTAAAAGAATTTCATTCTCAAAATTAAGTTACGTACCTAAGGATACTGATGTCAAACTTCATTTTTCTACTTCCCAAGTAGCCTCTCTCAAAGAACAATGATGACTTCACAAAACTCGTATCATCAGAAGCCCCTGTCTCCTTAATTTCATAATCTGTCTATCTATGATCTCTGGTAGCTCCTCTTTATAAGGCATATCTTTTTTAACCTCAATCTCAAGCTTCAATATAACATGGCTAGGATCCAATTAGTACTGTCTCAACGTTGACACCTAGAACACATCATAAATCTGCAATAGCTTCAAAGGTAAGGCTGATATGTAAGCTAATGACCCACCCACATGTTATGCAATCTCATATGAACCGATGTATCTCATACTGAACTTCCCTCTCTTACTAAACCTTAAAATACCCTTTTAAGGTAATACCCATACAAATACCATATCTTTAACATCATACTCCATCTCTCAAAGATGTTGATCAACATAACTCTTTTACGATTCTAAGATGTTTTCAAGCATCACCTTACCATTCATATTTTTTGTACTGTCTACTAAACTTTGGTCCCTCTAATAATTTGGTGCCCTCTATATCCCAATATATCAAATCTCTAAATTGTCTTCCATATATTACCTTAAATGCTGCCATACTGATGCTAGAGTGATAATTGTTATTATAAAAAACTCCATCAAAGATAAATATATATCCCATTCACCCTCAAAATTTAGTACACAAGCTCTCATCATGTTCTCCAATGTCTGAATCATATGATCTGACTATCCATTCGACTGAAAATGAAATGTAGCACTCAAATACAATCTAGTTCCCAAAGCTGTCTATAAACTCATCCAAAATTAGGAAGCAAACTATAAATCTCGATCTGATACAATAGTCATTGGAACCCCGAGGAACCTCACAATCTCATCAACATACAACTTGGCAAGCTTGTCCAATGAATATGTATGTTGTACAGGTAAGAAATAAGCTGATTTATTCAACCTGTCCTCAATCACCCAAAATGAAACATGTATATTTCTGGTCCTTAGTAATGATACCATAAAATTGTCGAAGCTATGTCAATATAGTGCCCTGGAAAGCAAGTGTATTTACATATAACTTAATTTTCTTCCAGTTACTTTTGTAATGAAAATATTTATTATTA
>JANZLC010000004.1:16295138-16310861 GCA_026413385.1 Erythroxylum gracilipes
CCTTTTGATTCAAACTTCCAGCACACTTTATCTCTCACAGCACGAACTGGCAACATAATGGAATAAATCGCTGCCCTGTCTTGGTCATTGAAAACACCATTAATTATCTCTGAGTTCCATCTTCCATTTATCATCAAATCCGAAACTCTAAATAAAGGAGTATTCGGAGGTTTAACTGTTGAGATCCGCATATTGTCCACCGAAGGAAGCCACGGTACTTCCCAAATTGCAGTTTGCTCGCCGTTTCTCACACGACAATATGAACCAGCCTTCACAATATTCCTACTCTCCCAAATGCTCCTCCAAAGGTAACTTGGATTGGCAGCTAGAGTGGTATCAAAAAAAGTGGAGTTGGGAAAATAACGAGCTTTCAGAACACGAGCTACCAGAGTGTTGGGCTTAGTGATAAGATTCCAGCCTTGTTTCCCAAGAAGTGCCAGATTAAAATCATGAAGCCGTCTAAAACCAAGACCCCCAAGCTTTTTAGGTAAGGACATCCGTTCCCACGCCATCCAATGAATTCCTTTACCATTCTCTCCTCCCGACTTCCACCAAAATTTATTCATCATCCCCTCAATCTCATAACAGATGGTCTTAGGAATCAAAAAGAGACTCATTACATACGATGGTATAGCTTGAAGAACAGTTTTCAAGAGCACTTCCTTGCCCGCCCTCGAAAGCATTCCAGACTTCCATGATGACAAACGCTTCCAGACCCGATCCTTCAGGTAGTTAAAGACCTCCCTTCTGTTACGGCCAATATGCGATGGCAATCCAAGGTAACAACCTAAGGATTCTTTTTCTTCGACACCCAAAACAGCACACACATCCAGCTTCACATCTTCAGGAGTATTGGCAGAAAAAGTCAATGAAGATTTTGCCAAACTAATTTCTTGCCCAGAAGCACGCTCATAGGTCAATAAGACATCCTTCAAGACACCTGCTTCCTGATGATCAGCCTTAAAGAAAAGTAGACTGTCATCAGCGAAAAAAAGGTGGGAAATAACAGGTCCACCTCTAGAAACATGACTGCCATGTAAATTACCCAACTCATTGTGTTTACTTATCAACCTCGATAAACCCTCCGCACACAAAATGTATAAATATGGAGATAATGGGTCTCCTTGGCGAAGGCCACGCGAAGGAATGATCGGACCCAGTTGTCTCCCTTCCTGTAAAATCCAATACGATACCGATGACAAGTAAAGATAAATAAAATTCACCCAAGGAGTTGGAAAACCAAACCGGAGAAGCACATCTTTAACAAAAGTCCACTCCATTTTGTCGTACGCTTTGCTTATATCCATTTTCAGAGCTCCTGAGAAATCCCTTCCTCTAGTTTTCCTATGAAATGCATGCATGACCTCGAAAGCCAAGATGCAATTATCTTGAATGCTACGCCCGGGAATGAATGCACTCTGACTCTCAGAAATCAGCTTTGGAAGCAAACATTTCAATCGATTTGCAAGCATCTTCGTCATAATTTTCAAGACCACATTACATAGAGCTATGGGTCTCAAATCAGTCATATATTCTGGCTCAGGCTTCTTTGGAATTAGAACAATAGCAGTCTCATTAAGAGAGGAGGGAAACGTACCCGAATGCAGATATTGCAGGCATGTAGCCGATACATCTTGGCCAACTACGTCCCAGTAGTGGTGGAAAAAACCAGGATTAAAGCCATCTAATCCCGGAGATTTATCGGGATGCATGGAGAAGGCTGCACTCTTAACTTCCTCTACAGTGTAGGGTTGTAACAAGAACTCACAATCCGCAGCAGTAAGCAAAGTTGGGATACATTCCAAAACCTCGTCGGACTCACATTCTTTGGCTGAGAAAACCGTAGTAAAGTAGTCATTAATCAGCTGTTCAAGATTAGAATTCCAATTTTGCCAAGTACCATCATCATCCTTGAGTTGCGAAATTCTGTTCTTTTTCTTTCTTGATGTGGCAGCTGAATGAAAGAACCGTGTATTACGGTCTCCTTCCTGCAACCAGAAGGTCTTTGCACGTTGCTTCCAGTACATCTCTCTTTGACAAAGCAAATTGTGGTACCGCTGTTTTTGCCTCTTGAATTCAGCGATATCTCCTGGACAACGGGAACTCCTCAGTCTTGTAACTGAACGCAGGCAATTATCAATGTCACCCTTAAATTTCTGTTGAAAATCACAGCCCCACTCCTGTAAAAATCGACCACATAAAGCAAGTCTTTCAGTAAGGTTCAAACTAGATGACTCCGCCCAACTCTTGATAATTAATTCACGACATGCTGCTTCTCTTCTCCAACTGTTCTCAAACCTGAAACGGACAGTTTGTCCTCGTGGAATGAAACACCGTATTTCCAAGAAGATGGGTAAATGATCAGAGGAAGAATGCTGTAATACTGTCCCCCTAGCTTGTGGAAATTGTAGCAACCATTCATTATTAGTGAGTATCCGGTCCAATTTCTCTTCCACAAAATCCTCCGTACCCCGACCCTTCTCCCAAGTAAACTGGTAACCAGCCATATGGAAATCAATCAAATTTGCATCTTGGACAGCTGAACGGAAGCCATTAATGAGTCGAGAAGGTTGCTGACGTCGGCCCCTCTTCTCTGAAATTTCCAAAATATCATTGAAATCCCCCAGTATAACCCATGGCAGATTATTATGGGTAGATAGTTCACGAATTAGATTCCATCCAATAGCTCGATGAGCTTGATTAGGCACACCATAAAAACCGGTTAACCTCCATTCACCAATCGACTCAATCTCAACCACAACATCAATATAACGGGGGGAAGAACGAAGAATAGAAACAGACTTCGAAGCTTTCCAAAGGAAAGCTATGCCACCACTATGGCCATGCGAAGCAACAGAGAAACAACCATCGTAATTAATTAAACGTTTAATTTCCTCAACTTTAGCAGCATTACAAATTGTCTCAATAAGAAAAATAAAATGTGGCTTTTTTAAAGTAATAATTTCTTGAAGCACACGTACTGCTCGTGGGTTGCCAAGCCCACGACAGTTCTAGCTGATAGTACTCATAATTGTCGGCGGTTGGGAACCCGCTGCTATTCCATTTTTTGACCTAGTAGTCATATCCGCATCTCCTGTGAGTTCATGAGAAAACGAGTTATGAGTTGGGCCAATTCGTTTCCTTTTGGGGTCCACAATTTCTACCCCATCTTCCTGTATCTCTTCATTTTGGGAATTACCATTCAAATTAGGATCCCGTATCCCATTATTTCCGCTGGCAGTTCCACCATTATCTCCACCTTCCTTATCCCTCCCATTTTCAGAATTTGAAGCTGTATCAGAGGAGTGTATTCCACCTTGACTACTACCTTCCAAATTTAGCGGGTCACGCAACCACCTAGCTCCGATGGAGAGAGTGTTCCGGCGACCTGAGGCTCTCAATTCCGGTCCGAACTGACGTTGTGGAACTTCACCCGAAGTTAAAAGCCAAGAGCGGCAGAACCGTTCTGTGTGATCCAGATACCCACAGATATAGCAAAAGGATGGTAGCTTCTCATATTCAAGCGTAGGCCTGAACCATTCACCTTGTTTCTTCCTGAGTTTAAGCTCCTTCTTCAAAGGATTACGAACATCTAATCTAACCCTAACACGCATATATTTGCTCCAAGTGCGGTTATTAGGATCAGCAGCTATAAAATGGCTAATCTCATTGCCAATCTTCTCTGCCGCACGTCCAGTCATACACCCAGGCAGCAGACCCAGAACCTTTACCCATATATCAAAATGGAAAAGAGGGACATCTCCAGGATGAGTAAAGCCATTCATTCGTGCTAGAATCAAGAGGTTGTTATTGAAAGTCACTGGGGACATCTCTAAGACACGGTTTACATCAACCTCGTGAAAAAATTGGAAAATATATAAGCCACCGTCTTCCTCCCTGATAGAGACTCCCATAAAAGGCCGCCACAATGCAGCCATGGTTTGCTTCATGGCATTAAAATTTATCACCTTATCGGTGAGGAAACGGCCAACCAGACTCAAAGAGAAATCTTCAACTCCTTCCTCGACATCCTCCTCATCAAGTTCTATCCTTTGTTCCTCCTCCTTCTCCTCAGCACCTTCACCCGCAACGGAGAGACTCTGCATATCAACCGAGATATCATCACCTCCGCCACCACCGTCTTCCATTGTCAAAAGACAAATGAAACAACAAGCCAAACAAACGTTTAAGGAACAAACTTGTCAAAGACAAGACGACAGAGTTTCCTATCGAGAGAGAAACCCTAGCATAGGAGCCGTTAACTTCTCTGGCCTAGCTCCTCTCCTTAACCATGACCTTTAAGGAAGTAGCTTCTTCTGTTACCTCTCTTTTAAGTTGCTTAAACTACTTACCTGATCTCTCTTCTTCCTACAAGTCAAACTCCAATTCTCTTCTTAATCCCTTGATCACCTAGGCTCTCTAATCCAACCTTGCTCTCATAACTCAACTTATAACTTAATAATCCTGTGATTTCTTGACGTGAGTAAGCTAAAAGTAAACCCCATTTAAGTGCACTTATATATTATTCCCCATAAATATTAGAGCACTCTAAGCCGTAGCTATTTGGTGAGATTAATAGGGAAACCATTATGTATAGACTAAAATACTGCATCCTTAAGTAGAATTAGAAATGCAATGATTTACATAGAGGTGGAAATAACCAAGGAACTCCCTAAAACCCTAAGGGTCATAAGGCTAGATGAAGTAAGAGAACTCACTGAAGAAGTCATCTTAGTTTCATACCAATAAAAGCCAACCAAACCAAAGGAGAAACCAATTTGGAGACCAATTAGAAATATATTCGATATACGGGATTTTAAGGAACTTAATGGAGATGTTTCTTCCAATAACTACATCCAAGACATTAATCAAGATGAAAGAGTTCTAAAAAATACTCTAAAGAAGCTATAGAGGCGATGTAAGTATACAAAGACTATCAAAATGAGGATGCTAATATAGAAGTCTCACAATCACCATTAAGGAACTCAAAAAAATACCATAAGCATACCTGTAAGTGGTGGAGAACAAATTTAAGGGTCCAATCAACATTTTGGTGATCTAAAAGCCACAGAAAAACTTGCCCTACTAGCCATGATTATTAAGGAAATGCAAATGCTCCAAAAGACTTGCCTAACCAAGAACATATTAAAAAGGAACTTGAGGCCATAGACAAACTTCCAAAAGCTAGTAAGGACATTAAGATGGCCTCCTAGGAAGAGGAGAAAGCAACTTAGGAACCATAACCCCTATTGTTTTATAACTAAGAAACAACTTAGGAGGCAAGTGATAACTTTTCACTAAGCAATATAAAAAGATCAAGAAGGAAGGCCAAGGGTAGAGTCCATAATAAGATCTAAAACTAAGTTTTATATCAATAATTTTTTGGAATGTGAGGGGTATCAACTCCCAAAAAAAATAATGAATTTTTTTTACAAAAAAGCAAATTCTGTTGGAATTTTAGAATTGGAAACTAACTAAAATAATGTAAAATAGAAAAGAGATAATGAAAGAGACAATTTATTGATAAGTTACTCTTTATATTGACATGAAAACCTAAATATATAGAGAATGAAATAACAAACTTAGCTAACATCTAGATAAAGATTACGTAAACAAATCAAATTCAAAAGTTTAAATCCTAACTAGATAATAACTTTATCTTAATAAATAAAATTTTATTTTTTAACAAATATCTTATCTTTAAATAAAAACTTCAATTTTAATTTTGAATCAATATTGCCAACATTCTCTCTTGATTCAAAGTTACAGAAAATTCAAACTCTATGAAACACATCTCTCCAAATTTCTTATTTGTGAAGCACCTTCTCTTCACTGTATGATGCTCTTTCTCATCATCTTCACTATATGACGTACTTTCTCATCATCTTATCATTGTTGACGCACTTTCTTATCATCTTACCATTATTGAGCACTTTCTCTCAACTAATTCAAAAAAGATTTTCTTCTTCACCTACTTCAACCAAATTTGCATGTTCTTCTTTCTTAAATCTACAATTCCTTTGCAGATGACCAAATCTTTTGCAGTTATAGCATTGAGGCTTTCCTTTGTACCAACAATATTCCTCTTCATGACCAGGCTTCTTGCAATGGTTACATTGAGGAATTTTTTCTTTTCCCTTTACAACTTTAGCTAAATAGGCTCCTTCAACTGTTTGTTTAATTTCCTCTTTTCTCATAGCTCTTCTTTGCACTTGAGCCTGTAAAGCATTAATCAATTCTGGTAAAGTTATTGTACTGATATCTTTTGAATCTTCAAGAGATGAAATTTTAGACTCAAATCTTTCAGGCAAACTTATAAGTATTTTCTCAACAATATTACTATCAGGTAAATCTTCTCCCAGCAGTCGAATTTTGTTCACCACACTTATCAACCAATGAGAATATTCTTGTATGGTCTCCTTTCCTTTCATGCTCAAAGTCCCAAAATATCTATTGAGATTTAAGATTTGCATCCTTCTTGTTCTTTCATTACCTTGATATAATTCTTTTAGCATATCCCAAACTTCCTTAGTTGTTTCACACATCATAATTCTTGTGAAAATTACTTCTGAGACGGCAGAATGAATTATAGATAAAGCTCTTAGGGCTTTTCCTTCTTCTTCTTCATGAGCCCTTATCTGTTTGAGTGTTGGATTATTTTCCAGAGGTGGTAATTTTCTTTCATTTTCTACCCACTGCCACAAGCTAAGACCTTTTAAATGAGCTTTCATCTTAAGAGCCCATACTTGATAATTTTCACCGTTGAAACTTGGGGATGAGATAATCGTTGAATTGCTGTCAGCGATGGGAACTCACTCAATCTCACAGTCCCTCAAGGATCTAAATCTTTGATACCACGTTAGAATTTTAGAATTGGAAACTAACTAAAATGAAGTAGAATAAAAAGAGATAATGAAAGAGACAATGTATTGATAAGTTACTCTTTACATTGACATGAAAGTCTAAATATATAGAGAATGAAATAACAAACTTAGCTAATATCTAGATAAAGTTTACGTAAACAAATCAATTTCAAAAGTTTAAATCCTAAGTAGATAATAACTTTATCTTAATAGATAAATTTTATCTTTAAACAAAGACTTCATTTTCAACTTTGAATGAGAATAGCTGTAGCATTCAATCTAATTTGCTAAAAGTGATTGATATGATATCAAGTATTCTGCTCATCTCATTCACTTAGAACTAGAGATACTAAAGAACTCAAGAATCATTTATATTATCTATATATATGATACAAAATTTTCCTTCTAAAAGGTTGAATTATGAAGGGACTTGGCTAATATCTATGCTGGTATGAATAATCCTTGGCTGATATTAGGAGATTTTAATAGAATACTTTATTCACGTGAAGTAGAAGAGGACAACAAGAGAGTAAACCTCTTTTATAACGGGTTTACATAACGTATAAGGAAAAAAAAAAAAAGAACTTTATGCTTGAAGTTTGATTGAAACCTCATAGCCTAGAGCAATAAACAACAAAGTGCATGACTATTTAGAAAGAATTTGGGTATAGTTATGATAGAATTAATAGCACTTTGGAAAATATAAAAAATAAGAAACTAGCACTCAAACAGGCCTAAATGAGAATTTATACAACATTCAAATATCTAAATAAAATTTACCACTTAACTGTATTACTATTAATAATAAATTAAGATTATATTATCATATCAAAAATTGAATTTTTCTAAATCTTTATGTTTTTAACAAACCTTTTAACATATTTTTACTTTTAAAATAGCTTTTGATTTTTGCAGGAAAAAGTAACTTAAGAATATAGAATATTTTTAATAAATTTAAGTCAACTATAAATAACTTTTTACAGAATGAATATGATAAATAAGCATACATCATTTTGTACAGGAGAATTAATAACTTTTTACAGGAGGATTATGATAAGGATACATCATTTTGTACAGGAGAATTAATAACTTTTTACAGGAGGATTATGATAAGGATACATCATTTTGTACTGGAGAATTAAGTTATATTACATGAAATTACATATATCTAAAAAACGCAATTAAACAATTTTTTATTATTTAGTTACAGGTAAATTCATGATAGAAAACAAGGGAATCCAAAAGGAGACGGGAAGTAAGAAGATCAGCTCGAAGAAATTGGAATGCCCCTTCAATTATGCCTGCTAATATACAAATTTAAGTATGCCAGCCATCCATCATTGTACAAATCAAAATTGCTTGTGCAACTGCAGCACGGAAAAATCCTAATAATCCTCATTTGCCTAAAAAATCATCCTCTAAATTAACAAATATGAAACTAACCATCCCGATACCATCAATTTAAGTTCAACCTCTCTCTGTTGTACCAAGTGATAAAACCCATAAGGACCTTTTTGTTACTTCCTCGGACAATATGCATCAACGATGATAAGCATTATGCATATATCTGTTGCTATAATAACTCGCTTCAAGGACAAGGAATCAGATGCCATTAACATAAATCAGAACTACTCTGAACCTTCAAAAAATGATTCGAACATATCCAAGCAGAGAGACCTTGAATGGCCTGTTACAATGGCAGCAACCCCAGAGCAGCAGGACGAACAAGACATCCTACCAGCGCATCTCCAAGTCCTGGAGGTAATAGCCAAATCTCGCAGAAATGAAAAAATCCACCCACTTGGGCAATGTCAGTATGGAATCACGTATGGAAGTGCAACAATGTCTGCACACTTCTGTTGAGCTTCTGCCCAAACTTGGATTTCTCCATTAGTCACAGAAGAACCAGTCTCGAGCTTCTTTGACTTGTGATCACTGTTAAAAAGCCATTCCTGGTCACAGCAATCAGGCCATTCATCCATTTTAGGTACAGAAAGTATCCGATTCAGATACTTCAAATCAGGATGTGGTGGTTTTTGATAGACTTCACCATTCTCGTTAGCTGGTGCATTAGCAGAAGATTGCCTTGGTTTGCAATCATTGGTTTGCAGAGGTGTTAAGAAACCATTAATTTTGCGGTCCATGACATTGGATCTATGATCATCAACTAGCCCCTGCTTCTCAGATGTAGGTGGAATAGAAGTTTGGCATTGTTCCAACTTATTTCCATTTTCAATAACCAAGTTAGAGGAAGAGACAGGCCTTGCTAATTTATTAGGACGTTCTCCATTGCCTGTCAAAAATTTAAAGGCCAAGGCAGATTAGTAAGCACAACATAAAAATGCTTCACCAATGACACGGAACCCAAAAAAACAGAGGGCTGATATAAACGATGATAATATGTCTATATTAAGTTTTAGTTTAAAACCTGTCCAAGAGTGAAATGACTCATGCACTGAAGAATAGATAGTCGACCATCTAACTATAGCGTACATCTATTCCCGCAACTAGTGGCCCACATCTTCAATTAAGTTCCATTCAACATAAAGAAATAAAGGTGCTGCACTGCACAAAACATGAAAGGACTCACCAGGCAGATATCCATTGATTTCAACCTCCTTTCTTTTCCCAAGATGTTGCTCAACAGCAGAATTTGTGCCGCCCAACCTGGCAGGATCAGAAGATCTAGAAATCCGAAAATCCAGTGAGTCCTTGCTGCTTCCTTTCAGTAGGGGGCTACTTTCTTTGAATTTAGCCTGATTATTTGTTGGTTCACTCACCTCCCTCACTTTTGCCTCCTTTTTCTTTTCTTTATCTCGTTTTTTATTCTTTGCTTTTCGATCCTTCTCAGGATCTCTGTATTTGTGCTTGTCACCTTTATTATCATTTTCTTTGTGCTTACCCTTCTCCTTCCTTTCAATTTCCTTCTCAGGGTCCTCCACCAACTTAGTAATTCCTTCAACTCTTTCTTGACCCATCCCAGAAAAACTCTGACCAAATGTTTTTTCCACACCTCCTGCATCATTGTGATTTCTTTGTCCACTGACCTTGCTACGATCTTCATTCTTATCCTTGCGCTTTTGTTGCTCCTCAAGTTGGTTGAGGTGAAGGTTATCCAGTGCCCACCCTTGCACCTCAACTCTCCTTTGCTCTGCTTCAGTGATCTTATGAAGCATTTGGCTTCCTGACACCCTATCTTCCTCCCTAATTCTTTTGACCAGCTCGTGCACATACTTCGAGTCATTGATATCTTTATCTGGCATACTGTTAGAGCTGAACTTCTCCCCATTATGAAACTCTGATTGTCCTTCAAGTCTTTGCTCATCATAAACCTGCCTTTTCTCCTTAGCCTTCTCCTTCTCCTTCTCCCTGTCTTTCTCCTTTTCCTTGTGCTTCTTTTTTCTGTCTTTTTTCTCGCTATGATTTTCTTTGCTTCTATCTTTGTTCTTTTTCTCTTTGCCCTCTTTTTTTTCCTTATCTTGCTTGTCCCTTTTGTGCTTCTTCTCCTATAAATAATGTTCTAATTAGAAACAACCCAAACAAAAATGTTAACAGATTAGGAACTAGATGCGAGAATGGTACTATACTTTGAATATGTATAGAGGTTTCACATCAATCAGAAAATAGAATCTGTAGTAGATGATCAGACAGTGTAAAAGAAAGTTGGTATATAAGGAAGATAATGACCCAAGCACAACAAAATATACACACAGAGTGAAGTAAGAACAGCCCACTTCAACCAAACAAAAAAAGAAAGACGGGGGCTCTATGAGGGTTGTCTAACCTAAGGTGAAAAAATGCACATTACACAATTTGTGCCAAAAATCAGATACACAATTATAATAAAAATTTAGAAATTTTAATAGGGGCGATTAATTAAGAAAATCATGGATCTAAAATTTCTAAATTTTTATTATAATTGTGTATCTGATTTTTTGCACAAATTGTGTAATGTGCATTTTTTTTACATTTCTCGAGTCCTGAAGGAATATATACTACCTCAAGGACCAACTCACGGACCAACTCACGCTGCTGAATTAATATCTTTGCCTTCAGTATCTAAGGTGATACAACCAAACCAAGATTCTTACACACGCCATAATGTTAGCTTGTCTCCTAAATCAGAATTATCAAAGTATAAACATTTTTATAAAAGCTTGGGTTTCAAAGAAAATAATTTGGAAAAATTTTAAGCCATATCTATGCGGTGCTGAGGGAGAAAACAGAATTAAAACAAATACTTCAAATTTCCCCCATGAATTGCAACAATTGTCCATAAACAAGGTTTTTTTTTTCAATAATTATGGATTTCATTGATTTAATATATATACATTCTAGAGTACAAAAGGTCGAGGATAAATCAAAAGGTCTAGATTAAAAAAAGTTGTGGTTCCTCGTAATCATCTACATCTTGAAACCTAAGGGATACTCATGAGACCACATAACCAGTATTACTCCAATCCCCTTGTCCATAATCAAGTTGTTGATACATTAAACCTAAAGCAATCATAGAAATCTGTCTAATAACTGTGAGAAAGAAGAGAAGCTAGAAACCCAATCTGCGTTCAAGATAATCCATTCCATTAAGCTGCCATTTTCTGAACAGCAAGAACATTTTTCTTTCAGTAATTTATATTTACTTTTGAGGGGCAAAAGGGGAATATAACCCGCCAACCTATTATGAGATTACCTCAACATTTCACATGATTAGACAAAGATGCAAGGGAATATGTCAGGAATGTATTGGGCTAAGTACAACCAAAAGCAAGTTAAACCTTCTTTTACATGTCAAGGTAACCGGATACTGGATACATAAAATTACACAGGGCATGAAAATATGATCTTTTTTCGCAAGTTCACTAATATGCAGAGTATGACCTGGATCAGAATAAGCCTAATTATATACACCAACAAAAATAAGTTCCTCAATGTAAAGATTTGAAGTAACAAAATGCACAGAGAGCACATTATGCATATCAGTTGTTGCATCCAAAAGAGCTATTTCCAGCTATACAATATAAGCAATAACGGGTGCGAATAACAAATGCTCTCCATCTCAGAAGCTTCAATTAAATACATAGGCATTTTTAATCAACTTCAATTGCAAGATAAAGCGAATGTGTCCAACAAAATAAAATGAAAAGAAAAATTCAATCTCACATGTAGTTGCAACATGAAGCTATACACTTCTCTTACTCATTACATACACAAGCAAAAAGATATTTAAGCCTGAAATATAATCTTCTTATCCACAACACAATCAAATTTAAAGCTTTTCTTTTGGGGGGGATTGTAATTTATTGATGAAAGAATGTCTATATTATACATCTCCCTAGAACTCATTTCGACTAACATTCTAAAATAGCTAGTTCTTGTTACCTACAGCCCTGGAAATCACTTCTACTATCATTATAAAATAGCTATTTACAGTAAAACCCATTACTTCCTCACAATTAATCAACTACAGATACTTTTAGCTTACAAAGCAAGGCTCTCAAATGACCAAGCATCTACTCAGAAGTAATGAGGAATAACCACACTATTAATGCCACTGCTGCAGGAAACCAAACAGAATAACTTCATATAAACAGTAGTTCAGCTTATTCATAGCAAGTGTGCCCTTATATAATAAGGATTATTTACTACAATTACAGATATATCATACAATCGAGAAAGCTCCATTTCCATTATCAACAGCATAATTAATCTTAACAGTTGTATAATGATGCCATTAATCTGAATAGGTTAAGTTAAATTCACATTTCTTCCACATGAAAGTTAGCATCAAATTGAGGCATCCAAATCGCTATGCACTATACATGTTAGCAAAATTTTCAGTCTGTCTTTAGTTGGAGTTCTTGACATTAAAACCTAGAAACCTCCATGATGACTATCATCACGATACTACAGCAAAAAGTGGCCAGGCTATCAATTCTAACATCTTACATTTAGACATTTCAGTTTACTAGCAATTAATCTCAAACGATTTCCAACTACTCTAAATTCACATGGTAACAAAATAGTAGCAAACATAAAAGTATAACAGTAATTTTTTATGGAAAGAGCAGCATGAATCACTGGAAAAAGTGAAATGTACTTTAGATGAACACAACCTCACCGGTTTTTACATGGTGAGTTCATAAATCTCTATGCTGCGTTCAAGTCGATTTCATATTCAAATCTTTTGAAATTTAAAGTGAAAATTAAGTATGCATAGCATGTTCAAACTCCAAACAAGAAAACAAAGAGCATAAAAATAAGAAAAAACATTTAATAATTAGATGCTCATGGCTTTCTTCATGGACGAGGCAATGGGAGTGAGTTCTATGCAAAATCTGTATCAGACACGTGTTCTGGTATTGTTCACATGAGACCTTCATACATTTAGGTTGGTGCCTAAATTTTCTTTAAATAGTAAGAAGTATTCTAGTAACTTGTAATATAAGAAACATGACACTTCTATAATCTGCTATAATCAATCAGTGAAGATTCCAAATTATATGAAATAATTCTAGAAGCTGACTGAAGCACATTTTCCTTTCCTCTTTTGATTTCATCCATGTGTTCCTTCCTATATCACCTAGTGGAGTTTCAGTAGTTCCCGGTTGTAATTAGGTAAAGACCTAAAAATTTTAACTTAAAATGGTGAGATACTAACATGGATTCAAATAATGAGGAATTTCAGAACGGCCAGAAGAATATAATGCAGAGTTGAAAGCAAATCACGCTAGCAATAGCATATTACTAGAGGATGATATTTTCAACCTTTGCTAGCAAGTCAGTATCATCAATTGTAACCTTCTTTTCATATCCTGAAGGAGGAAATGGAAAGCAACGAGACATTGCACGTGAGCTTAGAAACAGCAAAGTGGGATTGGTCCACCAAGCAAAAAGCTTCACTTAGTTTCCTGCACTGATGTTCCAATAAAGGAACAGAACAGCGGCCTTTCTCCTGTCCATGCACCATGTCCCTGCAATCATTTCCAGCTTGGAAATCACTCCATGCTTTTCCAATATCACCTTTCAATCCACAATTCACGTATTCAAAGATGGAGATTTTAGGGCGTGCAAAAACTCAAGTCACAACTCAGAATCAAAAATAGAACCACGTGGAAGCTTTAAAATGCCCGATCTTGCTGTACCAGAAAATGAGCAAGCTCCTTCAATGTCCGGATAAGTAGTAATGCAAACGAGATAAATCCATGAGAAATATATTTCAGAAAAGCTGAGGCTCCAGAGCAATTTGATCCTGCTTGTTTGCCACTAAGACACTAGTGAGATCATAACCTGCTCACAAGTTAAACCAATATCAGGAGCTTCACTTAAACATAGGAATCAACGACTCAAGCAATAAGTGCACAGACCCCAAAACTTGTACTTACTCCCAAGTTCCGAAAGAGCCACTGGTTTTGTTCCAAAGAAAATCACGAGAAATTCCCTCTCGAAGATCAATGTGCAAACTTAGCACCACAGCTGTTGATCCCAGAAAGCACTACTTCTGTTAGGTGTAATAGTAATAGAAAACAAAATTTACCACCCAATCCCCAGTTTCCTATAAAGAATATCCTTTCATAACCCTAATCCCTCAAAAACCACAATTAGGGTTGATTTCAGTGATGATCAGATCAAACCCTAGAATAGACCAACGGAACAAAACTTAGGTCAGGCACAGAACCTACTTAACAAAGACCCCTAATTCCAACTTTCCAAGCCATCAGTAAACAAATACATCTGTAAATAAAGTTATATTTTAAAGAAAAAAAGGAAAGATTTATGAATAAAAGTAAAGAGCTTCAATGGTAAAAACAGAGAAACAAGGAAGCGTTCACACAAATTTTTATTTTCTTTTTGTTAAGGTGCAAGGGCAATGTATAAGTAGATGGATAAGATCCCAAAAAGGAAAATCTATGAAGAAGAAAATGGAAGAAACAAAGGTGAAGAAGGAAATGGGAGAAGCTTTTCAAAGTGTTTCCTCTCTCTTCATCCTCCCCCACCTACCTGTCTGCTAATCTTTGTAATCTTATTTTTGGGTTCCTTTGTGTTTTCAGATCTTCTATCATCAAATCTAAAAAATGCCTTGTTTTTAAAAATATGGGCTTATTTGGATGTTTTAGTGTTTCCGGCGAGAAGGGGGGGTCTGTTTTTATCTCCTCCCTCTCTCTCTCTCTCTCTCTCTCAAGTTTTCTGAGATGGTTTCTTGGCCAGTCTTAAAAGAAACCCCAAAAGGGCATAAGAATATAAAAGAGAATGGCAAAGGGTATTTATAAGCGGACTGAGGGAAAAGGATGGTGTAAGAGAAACGTGTCAATGAGAAGAATCCAGACACTAAGAAAAGGAGGGTATAAGGATAGCCACAGCCACAGCCTGCTTCTCCTCAAGTTTGTATTACTTACGACTTGGGATTTTGCTTGTTTTTATCTCTCTTTTTTTCTTTTCCAGTTCAAATACAATGGCACTTACACTTACGCTGTATGTATTTGCCGTTTCCTGTACTCAGATGAAGCGGAACAAAAATTTAGAGAAGGAAAAAAATAAAAATTAGAAACAATGAAATATTTGGTTATGATAGATAAAACAGATAAAATTGTTTCCGTCTCGAAAACAGAAATATGTTTGGTTGTAGTTGACAAAACATAAAAACAATGTCAATAACTAAATTACCCCTGCAATATAATATGATTAGAAATATGTAATTCATTATTTATTTTAAAACGAATGATTTGTATTAGTAAAAAAGTTAATAAATAATAATAATAATAATAACAATAAAAATTAATATCAAATAATAATAATAATAAATACAAAATTTATAATAATATTAATAGTAATAATAAATTAATAATAATGATAATAACAACAA
>JANZLC010000004.1:16325388-16336711 GCA_026413385.1 Erythroxylum gracilipes
GACACCTCTTGGAAACTTGTTCCAAGCAATCCCGATGATCAAAATAAAACCCAGAGACGAACAATCGACACGCCACAATTGAAAGGCTACAAGGTTTGATTTCTACGACACCTCTTGGAAACTTGTTCCAAGCAATCCCGATGATCAAAATAAAACCCAGAGACGAACAATCGACACGCCACACACGGCAATGACTCCCTCAAAATAAACTCACACACTCTTGCCTTTTACCACTCAAGTGATATCTTTAAAGTTACTTTTTGGAAATCAATTCAGCAAAACTAAGCAAACAGCAAGCAATAAATTAATTGGAAAGAACAAGTAAATCCTAACAAGAAACGAAATAAGAACAATTCTAGAAGCAAAGTACTAGACACGAACGACACTGTTCACGCACAGTTACTGTTCACTCACGACACTATTCACGGTTTTTTTATATTTAGAAACAAATAACAAAACACAATAAAGATACCAAGATGATACGGAAAATACTGTTCACGGGTACGGGAATCACTGTTCACGGATACGAAAATACTGTTCACGGGGTACGAAAATCACTGTTCATGGGTACTGTTCACGCAAAAATTTTTTTTAAAGAAATCAAATAAGAAAAACACAATAAAGATACGTATGAGTTCAATAGAATTAAGCCAAAGCTCTGATACCAACTGATACGGAAACCCCAAGAAAACAAGGTTCTTGAAACCCCCTAATCCTATTGAATCAAAACCCCAATCTTTCTATTCTAAGAACATGCTAGATCAAACCCCAAATCATAAGTTTGAGACTCAATCCCAAAGAAATTAGAAATCAATTTACATTGCAAGAATTTACTTACTGATGCAAATCAATTTCTTGAAGTAACCATGAAGACATTCACGCCTCCCGTGAAGAACTCACTCTGAAATTTTATTAATCCATCAAATCTGATCTAAAAGTTGACCTAAAGACACATATTTATACCTAGGTTAAATAATAAAAGGTTGGGCTAAAATACATGGAAGCTCAAAACGAAACAAAGTCCAAAAACTAAATAAATAAGTCTGATGTGTTGTGCCACTACTGGATCCATTTCCTCTTAGGCTTAAGTGATGAAGCATTAAAATAGCTCAAATCTTCTTGTCTTCAAGTTCCAAGTGTATCCAGTCCAAGGATTTGAGTTAAATGGATTTGTTTGGGCTCAATTCCATTAAAATCTCCTCCAATAGGCTTAAAGCTTGTCATTCTCTCCACAAATTGGCCCACACTCGCATAGAAAGCCTCCTTGAGTCTCTCGGTCCTAACTCTAGACATAGGTCTAACTGGAATGATGAGCTTGCCCCTGTCATGTACGCCATCTCCATGGTGATCCTTACTCCTGCTCACATCACTAGTTGAGGAAAATGTCTACTTAAGAAAAAGCCACTGTATTTGCAAAATATCCTAGCAACATTAATATTCTTGAAAGTCTTATCAAATTCTTTGTGCCTTAGAAAGTGAAATCACTCAATTGAGAGAGACTGTTAAATCCTCTAGATATGAGTTTTATGATAACATGAATTGTTTTGTTGTATGACAAGAGTGAACCATCAAGGATAGTTACTCAACTGAGTTTGCAACACTCACCAAAATTGTAATGTTGATAATTTCAAGTGCGAGAAAGCGATGACTTAGCTACTAAGACTGTATAGAAGAAATTTTTGTACCACTTTTGGATACAAGTTATGGCTCAAAGGTCGGTCAGCTAAGACTAAAGGATTAGTTTTTAGTTTTTAGTTTTTGGTTAATTCCTCATATATGCAACATACTGTGTAGATTGAACAATGAGTTTTGATAGGTTGATTATGTATGAATATGAATGATGGATCTAATACTACGTTGTAATTTATGGTTTATGAAATGAAATGAGGACATTTTGGATTTTTGATAATGTGTTATTTCTGAATTGTTTATGATGCCAAGTGATACAATGAAGGTGAAATAGTTAACGTGCCAATTATGTCAAGCATGTGCACGTATGACTATATAGTGCACATACATATGTCGGGTGGGATTGGGGTGTTACATAGGGACTGGACGTAAACTTCATTATAAGCCAAACCATTATAAATTGATTGTTTCGTTCTTTCTCTCTTCCTAAATTTTAAATTTTTGCATTATATTTTTATGTTTTTAAGAGGCTCCTTTGGTTTTACAATAGGCTCCTTTTGTTTTTCTATCGCAAGAGGTTCCTTTCGCTTTTTTAGTGTTAACCGTCTCCTATCAAAAAATAAGCTCTGTTTGTTTTTGATTGCTAGCAGGCTCCTTTCTTTTTGAGCCCTAACAAGCTCCTTTCAATTAACAGGATCCTTTCGTTTTCCGCATTAATAGGATCTTTTTGAAAGTTGATAAGACCTTCCTATTTGTAAACTTATTTTGTTTAGAAGGATATTATCATTTTTTAAGTATCTTGGAATTTTTTTTACATAATTCACCCCCTAGTGCGTGTGTTTGCTTTATCAAGACCCTCACAAGGATATTTTTTATGCACTCAACGCTCATAGAGTTTAATGGGTCATGTGTTTCACTTAAAGCCCCAATCCCAATAAGAAGCTCAGTTACAAGCTTACATATCGACTCAATCCTTCACTACTAGATATAGGACATCACACAACACAAATCAAAGGACTTTAGAGGATTGTAATGAGGCTTAGGGTAAGAGTAGGAAAATATTTAGGAATGTGGAATAAAATTCCAAGAACATATGGAGCAAAAGAAAGTCTAAAAAATCTTTGAAGGTGATGTTTATTTGGAATAAAATCCTAGTCATGATAAGATTTAATAGGAATAAAATCACCATATCTTGATTAAGATAAGATGTATATTTTTGGACTCTTCTAGACAACCTATTTTGGTGATAATGGCTCTCTAAGGTAGCTGGATTTTTGGAGAGTCTATTGGCTATTTATAGCTACATTTCTATTGGGGTTTTACGTGATTTTCTGGACTGAATGCGTGTTGTTTTCGTGTGGAAAAATGACTAACGTACGGTGACTTGACAATTGTATTTTTGGGGATTTTGAGTTATCTTTGGCAGCTAATTTTATGGGGATTATATCCAAATCTGGCAGTTGCATTTTGCCCTGAGTTATGTGATTTTTTAGGCTGTCCAATTTATTGGTTTTGTGCAAAAATCTCCAACAGTTCTTGTTTTTTTACAGCTCTATTGGTTTAACCTTAAGGTGATGAAACATTTGTTGTTTTGTTGAGTTTTCATGACTGTTGTGCGTGAGATGTTTCAGTACAATATCCAAGGTTCACAACAGATTTCTTGGTGGACAACTTCTCATACTTTCGTTGATGAAGCTGCATATTTTAGGGAGTTTTTTCCTATCTCAAGTGTTGACATTGTTTATGTCTTTATTGTTTAAATCACTCAAGTTATTTAATTCTTATCTTTATTGTCAAATGTTGTGAAAAACTACTGTTAAGGTTTGCACAAGGTGGTTGTGCTATTGGGAGTGATTTACTTTTATGGGTTAAGAGGACGAGGGATAATGTCAAGGGATGGGCGAGTCAACTCTGTAATACCTTGAGTAAAACTATTGTTGTTCCTTGGTGAAAGTGATTAAGTTAGGTGAGGGTCCCATAGACATAAGCAAGATGTACTAAACTACTTTACAAAATCTCGAGTGTTGGTTTGTTTATTTCATTTTTAATTTATTGTTTTCGTTTATGTTGAAAAATTAACAGTTGCTAACACAGTTGCTTTATATTAAGCAACTGAAAAATATAGCTCAAAGCAACTACAACAGAACCAAATTTTTACGAAACTGCATCCTTTCAGATTTTCAATATCCAAACCTCATCTTCACCAAAATGAAGTGATTGAACACATATTGTATGGAGCAAATAAAAAAAATGAAAAACATGAAATAGAATTATAAGAACAAACAAACTTGAATTTCATTTTTTTTCTTTTTTTCTTTTGGAAATAACAATGTGCAACGAAGATAAATGTAAAATAAAGCATATGACTACGGTGACATCACAAATGTTATATCACAACTTATGTCAAAACTTCATGTTCCATAGTTCGAGGCAAGTATAGGGCATAAAAGTTAGATTAAGCTTGTAATGTGGCTAAAATTAGAAGAAATAGGCTATTAGGCTTAAAAGGGGTATCAAAAGGATAAAATAAAGCATTAGGTGGCCTTTAGCTATGTGTTTAAAACAAGTGAATGCCTTATCATTTGCATGTTATTATGTGAACATGTTTGTAGTCTCGAAGAGTACCAAGGCAAGGTCAAGAGAGACATCCCATGGAAGAGCTCAATATATACACTTAAGAGACCGATGCAAATGTGTCAGTCTATATAGGCTATGTTAAGATATATGTCATGATATCTTATAAATTAAATTTGAGAATTATTTGTAATCGAACATAGTTGGATATATTTAGAAGTTTACCTTGGTTGAGACTCTTGAAGGTAAAATTACATGAAGGGTAAATCCTAAAGAAGATATGATTTATTATTAAGGATAAAATCACCATATCTTAATAAAGACAATATGCAGATTTTTTGGTGATTTTGTAGCTATCTTTGGAATCCTATTTTAGTGATAATGGTTATCTAATATAGCTGAATTGATGCAGATTTGATTGAATATTTTGCGGCTGCATTTTTGCTAGGTTTAACGTGAATTTCTAGATTAAATGTGTGCTATTTTGGTGAGGGAAAAACTGGAAGAAAATTAACTAATTTGTGCAGCTATGTTTTTTTTTGTTTTTATGTGAGCAATTACATGCTCTATAAAGTTATTCTTGGCAGCTGCGTTTATGCACATGTGGGTGAATAATTAAACTACTACTTCATCATTTTTGTGAGGGAAAAACAACAGTTATTTGTTTCAAGTGCCCAATGTATTGTGTGATGTTTTGGTGATGAAACATATACCAGATTGTGTGATGTTTTGGTGATGAAACATATACCCAATTGATGATTTGTGTAGCTGCATTTTCTTGAACAAGAGTTCTAGAGACTTCTTTATAAATACGTGTGTACTCAACCCTTCAATAACAAGATATCCTGATTTTTTTTAATAAGCTTGAGTTTCAATTAAAAGGTGTGATGCTTTTTTTTAAAGGGTGATTCTTAAACTCTAGGAGTGGTTCCTAGTTCCCTACCCTCCATTACTTGTTTACCTCACTGAAGTTCCAATAACTTTTTCAACATAACCAGTGCACAAGGCTGCCCGCTTTGAGTATTCGATGATAGAAGGAGGATAATAAAAACAAGAATTGCAATCATCAATCTTTATGGGGGGTTTGGGGAGGGTCATGATGTACGCAGCCTTCCTTTTGTAAAATCCAAAATTCCAGCAATATTAAAATTCTACCCTGATTTTTCAGTAATCAAACCTTAAAATTTTAGCTAATCCAAACTTGAAATTGGAACAAACTAAGCTGAAATTTAGATCTAAAATCTAATATTCCAGCAGCCTACCAATACTAAACAACCCATACTTCCTAGTTTCTATGAGTTTTAGCCACTAATTAATATTTCTTCTATCTTCATACATATAACCCTGACTTATCAATTTCTGGAACACTCCCAATATACCCATTTTCTACATAGCTACATCATCATTTACACTTCAAATCTCAACCTAAACCATCCATGTAATCCACTATTTTCAAGCATAAAAAACAAAACAGAAACCAAGGTGTTCATAAAAAATTTAAATCATATTTTAATAAAAATCTATAAGTTTTAAGTCATAAACAACTAAGATAAAATATCTACAACTAGAATAACATACTAACTTATTATTACTTCCTATCTAATAAGGAATCCTAGCATAATTTAAATTTCATCCCTTGTTGTCTTTGTTGTCAATTCAATTCTCACCCTTCATCCCACCAAATTAAAGTTTGTGGTTGACTAATTTTTCTCTTTTACTTTTTTTATAGACTTTTTAAGTATTTGGAATCAATATTCCTCCTAGATTTGGTGACAATATGGCAAGTAATAAACTTTGCAAGTTAAAAAAAAAGGCTTTTATGGTTTGAAGCAATCACTAATGGCATGGTTTGGCATATTTGTGGGATACAAACAAAGCCAAGGTGATCATACACTATTTGTTAAACATTCAAATTCAAGGGGAGTTACATCATTGCTAGTTTATGTTAGTGATATAACTGTCACTGGTAATGATAAAAAGGAGAGATAATTTTTGAAGGAATGTTTAATTAAGAGTTTGAAATTAAGGAGTTAGGTAGTTTGAAGTTTTTTCTAGGGATTGAAGGAACTCATTCGAAATAGGGGATCTTCATCTCACAGTAGAAGGCCTGAATTTTCTAATATGTCCAATTAATTTTTTTTGGGTGGATGCAACTCTTTTTCTTATAACGTTTCAGTGACGAAACATTTGTTCGTTTATTAAGTTTTCGTGATTGTTGTACGTGGGATGTTTCAATGACAATATCAAAGGTTCACAACAGATTTCTTGGTGGACAACTTCTCATACTTTCCTTAATGAAGCTGCATATTTAGAGGAGTTATTTTCTATCTCAAATGTTGTCATTATTTATGTCTTTATCGTTTAAATCACTTGACTTGTTTAATTATTATCTTTATTGTCAAACATTGTTATGAAAATCCTTTGTTGAGGTTAGCATAAAGTGATCATACTATTGGGAGTGATTTACTTTCACAAGTTGTGAGGACGAGGGATAGTGTCAAGGGTTGGGTAAGTCAGCTCTATAATGCCTTGAGTAAAACTATTGTTGTTCCTTAGTGAAAGTGATTAAGTTGGGTGAGGCCCTTATAGACGTAGGCAAGATGTATCTAACTGCGTTACCAAACCTCAAGTGTTTATTTGTTTATTTCATGCTTTATTTTTCTATTTTTGTTTATACTGGAAAATTAAAAGTTGTTGACACAGTTGTTTTTATCAAGCAACTAATAGATACAATTCAAAGGAACTGTAGCAAAACTAGATTTTTATGAAACTACATCATTTCATATTTTCAATTGGTACCAAAGTGAGGGTCACTGAATCAAAACTTGATACGTCAAGTTGTTGCAGATGTGTGTTTTGCAGTTATGGCTACAAGAGAGAGGGCATCAATTACTAAGCCATCTTTGCTAGATGGTTTAAATTATCCTGTATGGAAATCACGAATAAGAGTATTCATTTAGTTATAAGGAACAACAGCATGGAACTTGGTTTTAAATGGATGGACATATCCAGTGATGACTAATGAAAAGGGAGAAACGGTACTTAAAGATCCATATAGATGGATAAAGGCTAAAGAAGAGGAAGCACTTGATAACTCTCTAGTAATTTTCAACGCTGTAGATGATGGAAACTTTAGTATGATATCAGCCTATGTATTTTCAAAAGAAGTATGGGACACTTTACGAACAATACATGAGGGATCAAAATCTATGATAACTTCGAAACTTCAAATGTTGGTCGGCAGATTTGAAGAGCTGAAGATGGTTGAAAGTGATACTATTGGAGACTTCCGTGAGAGATTGTGTGACATTGCAAACCAAGCCCATCAACTTGGGAAAAAATATTCAAATCTAAAACTTGTCAAGAAGGCATTAAGATCATTGCCTCTAAGATTCATACCGAAAATTGAAGTCATCAAAGAAGCCCATGATATCAATGAATTATCCTTGAATAAGGTAATTGAGATTCTTACCAACTTTGAGATGAATTTCTAGAGAGATAAACGAGAGAAGAACAAAGGATTGGCATTGCAAGTTGAGATTGGAAAAATCGTGAATGATAGGAGATGAATCCAATGAGAATGAGGATATGGAGTTATTGACAAGAAATTTCAACAAGGGGTTAAAGAAAGTGAAGAAAGATAGATCTGAGTTTAGGCAGCATGGTGGGAATTCATCAAACAATAATTTCAAAAAAAAAAAGCTAAAACTCAAAAGGGTGAAAGAAAGTTAAAGAAAATACAATGTTATGAACGTCAATGCTTTGGACATGTTCAAACAGAATGTGCTAACACTTTGGAGAAGAGAAAAGGGAAGTCTTATATGAGTACTTGGAGTGAGAATGAATCTGGAAGTGAGTATAGTAGTGAAGAGGAATTTGTGAGCAATAATGCAGTGTTAGTTGATTTATACAGCAGAAGTCCAATTGCTTACTTAAAAGCAACCAGAGAAGAAATTGACAGAGAAAAAGAAGATGATTCAATCCAAAATTCTAGAAAAGTGCAGATAAATCAGTCCATAGCTCCAATTCATATTATGATAATGATGATAGCAATTCAGAATATAAAAGGGAGGATATTAGCAAAGCTTATAAGTTAATATATGCTACATGGATGTAAACATGTAAGAAGAATGAGAAGTTAAAGAAGGAAAACTCTACTATGAAGACCACCATTCAAGATCTAGAAAAGAAGATGTTATCTATAGTAGATGAGCTTGATGAAACAAAAGTTGAAGCTGGTCGGTACAGAAAAAGGAATAAAAATGTTAAATGAAGGTACCGAAAAGTTAGAATAATTGTTGAAAATTGGTAAAATTAAAGGAGATCTTCAAGGCATTAGTTATAAAGGTGAATGTTCTAAGTTTAATGATGAGAAAAATGGTACAGCTAGATCTATCAATGGACAGACTTTAAGGAGGGATCGAAAATTTATACCTACATGTCACTTTTATGGGGTAAACAGACACATAAGGCCAAATTGTTACAACTTGTTACAAATGATATTTCAGAGGGTTAAAAAATAAAAATCTAGACATTCTACGACGAACTTTCACTAGCAGCCAATATTACCAAAGCATACTTGGGTTAGAAATGGTGAAATAAGCTACTTGATGGATTATCAAAGTTATATAGATGACCACGTTACTTTTAGAGATGGAAAGAAATCCACGATTATTAGAAGACGAACCATTTGTGTGGATGGTCTAAAAACAAACTTGGTGGTAGAAGAAAACCTTCAAAATTAGCCAAAGAAATTAGAACAGAGACTTAATGAAGCTAAAATCAGACACTGTCTAGATTCACAGTTAGTTGCTGTTGGAAAAAGAAATTGTTCAGATAGAGGACCAGTTGGTTGCTTCGGAGGAAGAAACTAACCAGAAAGTTGATGACAAAGATAATGTGACGAGGAATAAGGCTAGGTTTGAATTTTTTTTAGGGGCATAGGGATTATGTGGTTTACATTTTTTAAGTATTTTGATGTTGTTTGTTAAAAAAAAGGGGGAGGTTCGAAGGAGTTATCATCTAGGCTTTTTTAGTTTTTATTTATGGGTTTTCTAAGGTTCAGTTGATTGGCTTGTGTTTGGCTTTTCTTTACTTGTTGAGTAGTATATTTGATGTTAAAATAAGGTCTTCTTGATGATCTAAGAATTCTATTTTTGGATTTTGATTTATGGAGTTATGTTAACAAAATGTTGATGCTTGTTCAGAGACCTATAAGAAGATTTAGGGTTTTTATGATTTGGGTTTTTTAATTTTTAACTTGGTTTTTCTCTACATCGTGGGCTGTATGAGTTTAGGCAATATACTGTCATAGGGTTTATGGGAGGAGGAGATTGATTATGATTCGTTGAATGCATTTTTAGGGTTTATGAATTTAATCATTCGTATGCAGATGGCTTTGCTGTGAGTAATTATATGTTGCTAGTGTTTTGACTGGTGGTAAATTGTCATCTTGGCCTTTTACTACTGCACTACGTGCTTATGATTCTTTTGCTACACCTACTGCTAATTTTTATGCCTCCTTATTCTTTGAAATTTATCGTATTGAAGGCATTCTTTATTTTTGGCATCCTGTTTTCCCAAGGGGGAGAAACTTGGATGAATGAGTTATTGTTTACTTGGAATTATTGTTTCTTTGGATATTTTTAGCTTATGTTGAACTTGTTGGGACCCGATTTTGGAACCAGACCCCAACCAGAAAAACGAAAAACAGAAACGAAAAGCGAAACAAAAGAACGGATTAGGAAATCGAAAGAACGAATCTCAAAGACGAAAAATAGGCCAAAATAAATGCGAAACACAAATCGAATCGGAAGTCCTAAAGCGGAAACAAAATCAAAAGCAGAATCGAAGGAACGAATTTACAAAAATCTCAGAATCAAATAAAACCAAAACAATTTAAACTCGTTGAAGGTCATATTCCGACATCCGGTAACGCATACCTTAGAAAAAAATTAGCGTTGGAAAACTCTAAGACACACTCGGTCTAAACTAATCCAAATCGGTATAAAATTTTTTCATTTAATTCATCTTTATTCAAAACAATACACTTTTTCAATTGGAAAATCATCCATCCCTCAATACACTTAACTCTTCCACATCAATCAAAACTCATCAATTTAATCAAAATCTTATTATTCTTTTCTTTTTGCCAATAGACACTTAATACACATATCCATAAATATACAATTCATACACAATAGGCACTTCAATATTTCAGCTCAAACATCATAATTCATCGGACCTCCTGTCCGGAATCCAAACACAATCAAACACATAATCATACCCATAGCACTTCAATAATTCTCAATCAATCAACATCATCGGACCTCCTGTCCGGAATCCAAACGCAATTAATCACATCTACCCAAGGCACATTCACATTCATCTATCTACATACCATAACCATACACAAGTTTACATTCCAATTCCATACGCAAAATCCATAATTCAAGTCCTTATACCAATTCATAAATCATTTACATCATTCCAAGCTAAATGCATCACTAAATAATAGTGGCATTTTCAAGCCACAAATACAACATCAATTTCATAATCTAAAATACAAAGATACAAAAAAAATCTCCAAAATACACAACATAAGCCTAAGCCCTTATTTTTTTACAATAATCCAATTTAAATAAAAATACAATCACAAACATGACGGACGAACGTCTTGTCTTTCTTTCATCCGATCTCCATCATGATGACCTAGAGATGGGGATGAAAGGGGGTGAGCTTTACAGCTCGTGGATAACATGTTTATAAATCCAAAAAATAAGCAAAAATCATTTATCAAAAACTTTTGCCATTTTATAAAAATTTCACAGAAGAAAATTCATCAAATGCTTATTTTTCAAAATTTCTCAATTTATCAAAGAATTCATGAACAATTTAAGAACATGAATGCATCACCTTTATTAACAGGAACAAAAACACATAACACATCAGAAATGGTTTGGGTCGGTCCAGGAAACAGAACGTACTACACAATCCTGCATAGCGGTCCTGTGTAGCCGTGAACAGAATATACTACACCTTCCCGCATAGCGGTCCAGTGTAGCCGTGAACTTATGGGAGTCCTTAAAAGGAACTCCAATGCCGCTAGCGGGCAGGACAA
>JANZLC010000004.1:16336811-16347525 GCA_026413385.1 Erythroxylum gracilipes
TCCTTGGCTATCTTGACGTTGGTAGTTTTTCCCTTGATCTTCATCTATTTATATGCAGCCCACTTGGATGAATATAGTCGTTACTAGCCGTTACTAGCCGTTATTAGCCGTTACTAGCCGTTATTAGTCGTTACTAGTCGTTACTAGCCGTTATTAGTCGTTACTAGCCGTTATTAGCCGTTACTAGCCGTTACTAGCTGTTATTAGCCGTTACTAGCCGTTGCTGATTGTCTCCTACTTGATTCCTCAATGATTTATAATGTCTTCTAGATTTCTTTCAATCCAAAACACCTGCAATAAATTTCTTAACAAATTCTAAATATTTTATTATTATCAAAACATAAGTAGGATTAATTTGTCAACCACCATTGGTCCAACACCAACTTATCTTGCCACATGGCAATTTTCCTAGTCCAAATATACATTTTAATACCTAAATTCTCTAATGGTATCAATTAATTCCAATTCACTAAGTAGGATCCATTAAACCCAAAATTCAAGTCATATGCAATTCTCAATCGTATCATAATTTTTTTAACACCTATCATACATGTACTTTTATGAACATGTAACATTCCAACTAGGGTACAATTTGGGGCCTTACACAACTATTCCACCAAATTTCAGCTTTTCCAGCATGCAACTCTTTTTGTAATTTTAACATTTTGGGGTTACTTTTGGTACAAAATTATGTGGATAAATGCTATAAAGAACCTTAGAAGCCTCAAGAACTATTTAAGATCATAAAACACTAAAAAAAGAGCAGCCACTATCTTCCAAATTGAGAGAGCAAAGAGGAGCAAGAAGAGCATTGCTGAAATTCCAAATTTCAAGTTTGAGTTCAAATCAAGTTGTTTCTTTCTTTCCTTTGTTTATTTCATTAAACTAACGTGTAACTTAGATTTGAATATGTTATTCACGTTTAAGATTCTATAATTTTCAAATTTGGATTTTTTATTGAGTTATTTTGTGACTTAATTGTTGTTGATTTCAATTCAATGTTTTGGTATTGTGATGTTTGGGTCTGCTAATACTTCGATAATAAATCAAGAGAGTGAGTCAAAAGTAATCTGATTAGGTTGGGTAACAAGAGCTAGTGACCTAAGAAGTATCACAAATATCTAATTGGTAATCATAAAAAGAGAGATCTTGTGTAAAAACCCAATTATTCGATAGATCACTTAAGAACTAGGTGTAAACATTAGGTAGATTTTGTGAATCGAGAGATTGCAAAATCTGAAATTTTGTAATCAATTAGGATTAATTAACTAGGGATAAATGATTAGGTCTCGAGAGAGAATAACTAACCCTTCAAAAGTCTAGAATTGACATCAAATTTAACCAATAGCAGTTAGGGAGCAAAATGACGATAGAATGAACCCTAAGCTTCTTCTTTACTGTTCCTCACATATTTGTGGTGGCTCATTTTTTATTTGATTATTTTCTTAGTTTCATTTATTTGTTTTAAATTTTAGATATTTTATTTTCATTCAATTCATATCACGATGCCTTAGACAAAGTTAGGTTCACTTAGTTCTAACTATTTCCTCATGGGGTCAACAACTTTAATACTACAAGTTTACGATCCGTATACTTGCGGTATTGGGGGTTTTATTAGAAGTAAAACTTGCTCAACAAGTTTTTGGCGTTATTGATGGAAAATTAGTTTAGGACTTTTTGAATCCCTTTGTTTCAAGAAATTATTACCCTTTTTTATGATTGTGGTACCCAATCATGAAAATTTAAAAAAAGAAAGAAGAGAAGGAATTTTGGGCGCAAAGTTGTAGACACATCAATTTTGACATCATAAGGCAATAATGAAGAATTTGCAAAGTTAAATGCCAAGAAGAGATAGAAAGAAAGATGATGGAGGAAATACATCATAAGGAGCAAAGGACCTTTGCAATCTTCAATGAGGCATAATTTGGTCAATGAAGTAATCATTCTTATTGTAACACTTACAATATAGGGTGGCAAAACCACCCAGATTTCTTTTTGTCTAATAATGCAAGAACTCAAATGGGAATTTAAGACCTGCCAGAATTTCAACAAAATGAGTCTAGTTCGTGGGATTCTAAATTGGACAAGATCATGGACAAGCTCATGAACATGGAAAAGGCCCAGAAGAGATTAGAAGGGAAGTTTGAGCAAGTAACAAAAGACCATGCCTCTTCCATTCATAATCTACAAGTTCAAATGAGCCAACTTTACAGGGAATTCTATAAGAGAAGTGTAGAAAACTTTACGAGCAATATGGAAGTAAATCTAAGAGAGTAATGTATGGTTATCACATTTAGGAGTGGGAAAGAGCTAGAAGGACCAGTGGAAAGACAAGCTAAGACCCATTTTGTACACGACCAAGAGAAGAAGAAAAAGGATGAAGACAAGAATGAGGACCCTCTATAGATTTCTCCTCAACCTTAGCCGTCGAAAATACCGTTTCCACAAAGACTTCAGAAGAATGAATGTGATGCACTATTTATAAAGTTCATGGAAAAGCTAAAAAAATGGAAATTTTACTTGTCTTTTGTTGAAGTGTTGAAAAATAGGCCCAAGTATATGAAGTTCCTTAACGACATATTTTCTGCTATGTGGACTTGGGATGATAATCAAATGGTAACCATGACGAAAACCTCCAGCTTCTCAATTACCAACCATTTTCCCTCTAGTTGAAAGATCTAGGGAGCTTTACAATACCATGTGTAGTTGGTAATTTAAAGATTTCAAAATATTTATATGACTCAGGCGTAAATATAAACCTTATGCCTCTGTCAATTTTTGGGAAACTGGGGCTAAGAGATGTGAAGCCTACATCTACACATATTCAATTGCTAGATTAGTTGATAAAGAAATCGTTTGGCGTAGTAGAGGATGTACTTGTAAAAGTGGACAAGTTTATCATTCCTATGGATTTTGTCATCCTAGACTTTGTAAAGGATCAAAATTGTCTGCTAATTCTTGATATATCATTTTTGACTATCGAAAAAGCTTTGGTGGATGCCCATGAAAACAAGCTCATCCTTTAGATTAGAGATGAACAAGTGAAATTCAGCATGACTAAGCTATTAAAGAATTTGAGGTAGGGTAGCTCATTCATGAGAATTGATGAACTCTAATCTTTAAAGGAGCGAGAGGAAGAAGAATAGAAGACAACAAAGATTGAGTTTAGAGCATACAAGGAAGTCTCTGTTCTAGAAGCTAATGAAGAAGAAAACGAAGAATAGAAGATACATGACATGGAGGTTTAAAAAGATATGCAAATATTTATTCATGAAATGAAAGAAGAACAGGAGACGGGGGTGATTGAGGAAGATAAGAACAACTCACCCTCTTATAGGAAAAATTGCCAGATTCAATAGAAGATTCAAGGAGTTTTGTTATTCCCTATTTTATTGAGAGTTTGCTAGTAAAAAGAACATTACTGAACTTAATTAGATTTCTTAATTTTATTAATATTGTCCTTTTGATTATCTTCCAACATGTAGCTTATTTACAAGTCATAAAGCTAAAATTGGGTGACAAGGGTGGAAGCAAGCCACTCATAATTGATCCTGATTGAATTTCAAATGATGCAAGGTCAAGCTAATGACCATAACTTAGCATGTTTGACAGTTAGATTGAAATTGTTGTGTAGTTAGATTTGTTTTAAATTCTAAAAATAAGTTTTTAATGATGTAGAATGGTTTGGATTGCTAACTATTTTATTCCTTTAAAAGCAATTTTAAGAAAGGGCAACAATCTTGGGTTTCAGACTACAATGCCATCACCACCTCAATCGCCATGACGGGTTCTTATGCTCTAACCTTTGTCTTTTTATTTTATTTTATTTTATGTTTTTCCTATCATTTTGTTTTATTCCCACCTTATGTATTTTTGTTCTTCTCATATTGAGGACAATGTGTTGTCCAAATGTGAGGAGAGTTATGTGCATTGTATGTTTTTAATTTGAGTTTGAATTTTATATACCATATGCTAGTTTTGTTTAGGATATCATGATGTGACTCGTGTGAATGTGTTAATGGCTAGCACTTAATGGAATCAGTTTAGCTTTTAACATAGTCTTCTAGGTTGTAAAGATTTATTAACTTATGAAATTGGTGTCCTAGGCCGTTTTAGTTAAATATGTATGTTAATTAGGATTTGATGTTAGTTTATTGATGATAGTGGTAGGTTGCATAATGTTTTAGTGAGTAGTTTCATATGTGTTTAGTTTTTAAATTAAATTATTAGTTCATGTTTAGGATATGATTGTGTTATATAGTTAAATGTTTGTGTTTTGAGTGTTATATGGGTTAGAGCATGATTTTGTGCTTAAATTTGTGCATTTGAGGTGCCTTGATGTATTTGATAGTGATACACTCATATTTTCATATATGTTTAGGACTTAATTCAGAGTCATTTACATTCATTTTATGTTCATCTATAGCTGGTTTATCATGTTTTAACATTATTCGAGGTTCGTTGACGTAAAATGCATAAATGAAACAAATAGACTTGAATTGTACTGTTTTTGGGTTTTTGGCAGATTTGACCTTTAGTCATTGTTAGATTTTTATCTCAAGATTTCTTTAGCCAAAAATTCTGAATTTTCATACTTAAATTGTTGACTCATTGACGGAGTTTTTGGGACCAATTTTAGATTTTTCTAAGCTGTAATTCAGGAGAAATAAATTCCTGAAATTTGCGTCAGATTTTCGATCGCCAGAATGACCTTTCAACAATATTTTGATCATAAATTTTGACTCAGATGGTGAAATCTCATTATTCAAGTCTTATATTGTAGCTAACTCAAAGACAAAGCTGATAAAATTTGAGCTCCTAAATCATCACTATTTAGTTTTTATGAACTGTCAAATTTGACCTTGAAAAATCCATTCCAACCAGCCAAGGATCAACATCATCTCTCACCTTTTAATTATTTCAGCCTATGTACAGCTCATTCTCCACAAAAAAAGATAGCCTCCATTACAAGACAAAGTAGCTTCCATTCTATTCAAGCAAATAGCCTTCATTGAAGCTTAAAAAAGAATTAGCCTTCATTTTTTGACTGCCCCTCCACGCCAATATGCAGCAGCCATTCTTCACGCCACTTCTGTTCACCAAGGCCTCCAATTACGGACAAAAGATAGCCTCCAAAGTAAGACAAAACACATTCCATTAATTCATAAAAATGGGCTTCATCCATTCACATTGAGGGACCCATACACAAGGAGTAGCTTCTAAGAGAAAAACACGCCCTCCACTCTCTTCACATCAACTCATCAATAACGATTTCTCTACCAACACTGCACTCATTCCACGAACAAGACAACAAGCTCCCATACACTTGCAACAGCCAGCCTCCACTCATAGCCACACACGCATACCCATCCACCAAACTTCACGCCTCCACCAACATAACACCATAGCCTCCAGATTTTCATGCATTTTCATAAAAAACTCTCCAACCACCGAAACAATCCACTCCACCGAAACAACTTACTCCACTTCCCAACACTTTAGACACACCTGGCTAATCACTTCCACGCAGCTTACCTCCACTCCACCGAAGCAGCCAACAGCTACTTCAATCACAATGCAAGCCATCCATCTAACGAAACTCTCCAGTAGCTCACTCACCTCTCAACCAATAGCTAGCCTCCAAGCCACACTCTTGATTCCTCTCCAACCACCGAAACAATTCCCTCCTCTCACTCCACCAAAACAACTTACTCCACTTCCCAACGCCTATACACACAACTAGCCAAGGATTCACGCCATTCACACCAACCACACCAAGAAGTCTCCACGCACGAGAGAGCAGCCTCTACCTTCGGATGTAAGCCTTCATGCAACTCCAAAGACGCAGCCTTCACATCAACACTCAAGCAAGCAACCTCCACTCACTTCATTCACAGACTGAAGCAGCTGCTCAACGCTCACCAACATAAGCTCCATCACCATTCATCTTCATGCAAGCGCTCCACGCAAGGACAGGGGAGAGCACATTATTCTGTTGTAGTTTAGAACTATGCTTTTTATTTTTAATTGATTCCGTCATGAGTTTATCTTGCGTTTATATTTTTAAATTGTTTGGCATGATGATTTTTGGCTAGAACCTTAATTTCTCTTAGGGATTTAATATTTTTTTTGATGCTTTAATTTTGAATTTTACTGGAATCCATGACTGAAAATTTATATACTTGTTGATTTTTTCGTGGATTTATTTGTTATTCCTTAGGAATATTGGAAATTGCCTTGGTATAAATTCTCTTTTGGAAAAAGGGAGTTTTTGCTAGAATATTAAAGGAAATTTCGACTAAGATTTTCTTGTAAGTTGGGAGACCCAAGAAACTTAGTAGGTGAAAATTGAAGGTTTGGGACTTTAAAAACTCTAGGAAGAACAAAAGTAAGGAATTACTAAGTGATGTCTAGAGTGGATAGATTAATTCATCTTTGGGAAAAGGGGATTAAATACTCTTAAAATTCACCTGCAAGGTTAGGATATTTCAGTTGCGGAGGATAGCTAACTCAATATTAAGGTTGACAAATATATCATTCCCTAAGAGAGTAATTTCCCGTTGAAGTATATACTTTTAGTTAGTCAATTGTTGCACTCTTTTCTTAATTATTTATTGCATAGATTTTTCATATTCATAGTTACTTTGGTTTCGTTAAATTGTGTAATTGCTTAGAAATTTCCTTGATTTTTTAATAATTCGTTACATTGTTTTAATTTTTCAAAATTTCATCCAACCGATTTCAAACACTCTTAGCTAGCTTAGATTTAAATTTTCTTATAATTCCTGCGAACACTACTCAGTTCTTATCGATTTGTTACTCACTTCGACAACTATGCACTTGCGGTTCACGAACAAGTTTTTGGCGCCGTTGCTAGGAATTAATGTTTGAATTTTTTGTTTCTATAGCTAGTTTGATATTTACTTGTTAGTTTTCTTTTTATCCCTATAGCAACTTATTTGTTTCCTTCTTTTGCATTTTCATTTTCCTGCGCAACTTGGTTGTAAGAGAATTGTATGCCCCAAACCACCAGAGGGCAAGAAAGACAATTTGACCTAGAGTTGGAAAGGAAAGTAAAGTTAATTCGTCGGCAAAAGAAAATGGAAAATCAAGCAGAAGAACTTCAGATAATTCAAAAAGATAGGGATGAAATGGCTCAAAGATTAGCTCAAACATTTTCTTTTCATCTTGTTATTTTTCTTCTTTGAATGTGTAAGATGGATATGATGATGTTGATGGATTTGGGATTGATGATGATGTTCTAACTTTTCTTTAGGGATTTAAACCTGATTCAATGTTAATCTAGTTGTTTTTGTGTCAATTCATTTGGGTGTTGTGATTATTTGTTGTAACTTTATACTTTAGTAATAAATCGAGAGAGTGAGCTGAATACAAAATGATTGGGTTGGGTAATGAGAGTCAAATGGCCCAATTGACCACACAAATAATCAAATCAATAATTATATGGAGAGAGATCTTGCGTGAGACTCGGTTGTTTATTAGAATGCTTAAGAACTGATTAGGTTGTGGGATGATTGTTAATCGAGAGATGACATTTTCAATAACTCAACTTAATTAGAGTTTATTAATTAGGGCTCAGTGAATATAACTCGAGAGAGAGTAATCCACCCTTTGATAGTGATTAGATTAGCATTGATGATTGGATAAATCCCTTTCTCATTATTTGGTAATTTTTCTCGTGTGATTCCCCATAGTTAATTTGGTGGTGCTCAATATTTTATTTTGTTTGTGTTAATTTTACAAATTAACTTTCTATCAATAATTTCACGTGTTTACTTTTCTGTGCAATTTTATTTTCATTTTAATAATTCTTGAGGCCTTAGATAGCTTAGAACTAGATTAGTTCGACAACTCTTTAAGGGATTGACACCTCACATACTACACCCACAACTTGTGCACTTGCAGTATATTAAGGGTTTTAAATAGATTAAAACTTGCATCAACAATTCACCCCAGGAGTTTGCCACATACATTTATAATTTTAGGTCAATTGAATAAGTAGCATCATTAGTATCTTTTCATGAGAATGATTAGCTAAAGAAATAAGGTAGCAAGAAAATACATATAAGTGAAACTATTCCACTAGCCCAATTTGAAACAAATCGGGTTATGAATAAAGCTAGTAGCTAGTTGAGAATGTGATATAGCTGAGTAACTAGGGGATATTCATCACAAATGTTTGCTTTCGCCTCAAAATGCTATAATGACATTCCAGCCAAGCGACTTAATAAAAACATGACCTAGTTGAATAATCGAAGGACATTCATCATAAATGTTTGCCTTCACGTCAAAAGACTAGGTTCATCTTAATGAAAATTAACAAAAATAGTGAATTGTTTAATAAATCCTATCGATCTTTGCGAATAACATGACTTCTTAATAAAAGCTACTTAAGGATAGTTACAATTTTGATTGACTAACTAATTATCAATGTGTGTGTGAGAGTGATAGGACTGAATGAATTTGACATCAATTCTTGATTAGTATGTATATTTAGTCTAAAATACATAGACACATATTTCATAAGTTATTAAGTTAGAACAATTTGAAGGATTGTTTTTGTAGTTAAATTTGTTTCGTAAATTTCAATGCCATTACAACATTATTTCATATTTGTTTGTTATTGTTTGGTGTGTTTATATTTTGTTTGTTTTGTTTTTGCTTGAGGACAAGAAAAAGTTCAAGTTTGGTTATGTTGATAGTTGTAGGTTGCATGATATTTAAATAGGCATTTTAATATGTTTTTAGTTGTTAACTAATTGATTCATGCATGTTTAGGTTTATAATTGTGTTAGTTGGTTAGATATTTGCGTTTTGAGTATTATGTGTGTTATAGCATACTATTGAGCTTTAATTTTATGTTTTTGAAGTGTTTATTAGTGTTTAAGATCAGATATCGAAGAGGGGAGAAGATTTGGAGGAAGCCCGATGGAGGACCCAGGATCATGATAGAGACCATCAAACCACGATCATAGCCTGGGGGCCCATAATCGTGATAGAGACCATTTCAGCTAGCCAAGACCATGATTGTTGCCTGCATACAGACAAATGTAGATTGGCCTTATGAACTTAATTTTTCACAGGTTATTTTAGACTTTTGGGCCCAAGTAAAACCTAGTTTTTATCCTAATTAGAAAAGACTACATAAAAGAAGAGAAATGGCCTAGAAAAAAGCCTCCATTTTCCACTTTAGGAAAGAACATAAGGAAGACAGAAGAAGGAAAGAAGGGAAGAGGAGCATCTGTAGCTGTTGTCCAACCACTCCGACCCAGCACTTAGGCAAAAAAGGACTTAGGCAAAGGAACCTTCTTTCCCCTTATCTATTCCTTATTTGCATGGAGGTCCTCACCCTTATGATGAAACACAACATCTCCTCTTATTCCAATTTCAAATACCAGTCTAAATATAAGAAGCTTTCACTAACTAGTTTATGTTTTGCAAATGATCTTATACTTCTATGTAAGGTAAGTGTTCCTTCAGTTTCCCTATTTATGAGCACTCCTTATAGTTTTAAGGAGCTGTTAATATTGAGTATCAATTTCCACAAAAGCTTGTTCTTAATCTCTAAAGTGTTGATCACCTAACACTTTCCTTATCACAAGCAACCGAAATGACAAAGCAAGAAACTCCTTTATTGTATTTGGGCATTCCTATTTCTTCCAGGAGACTAAGATTCAGTGAAAGTCTTCCTCTAAAGGAAAACATTCAAATAAGGTTGGGGTCTTGGACTAATAGAACTTTGTCCTATGGAGGTAAGCTTCAGCTTTTAAAGTCGATAATAATGTCTATGTAAGTTTACTTGTAGTAGCCCATTCTTATACTTAGGAATTTAACTATTAGATTGAGTCATCATACATCATATTTGCACATACACTTGAATCATGCTCTAGAGACATTGTAAACATAGTTCATGCACTCACTGATATATCCCTGGGTATGAAAAAACTTAAATGATTATGATGTGATTGTGTGTTGATTATGTCTTTAATTTTGTTTGATGAATTATAATTAGTAAATTGGGAATTTATTATTCTAATTGAGTGATTGATAAAGTGATATGTGCATTTAGTCTAAAAAAAGTGTTACAAAGGCAAGATAAAATGATACATGGGAATTTAGGATGAATGAGCCTATAAGATGGTGACATATGGCATCAAAAATAGAGTGACAATTGAATTGAATAAAAGAGTGACAAATGGAGGTATAGTTGATTGACATATGGTCTAGAGATTAAATGACAAATGGACTAATAAGGGAGTGGCAATTATGAGTGTAGAAGAAAAAACACATAGCATGGCTCTTAGTTTGACACTTTGGCATGACACATGTCTATCTTCTTCACCACACACATTACCCACGTTTCTTACTCTTGCAAGATCATCATTTTTCAAGTTTTGGTTTATTGTTTCTCCTTCTTTCCTCCTACCTACGACACTTTTACATAATCTGTTGGACCCTGATCTTTTGGTGGAATTTAGAAATATTAAATGAAATTGAATAAGTGTTTTTGTATATGTATTGTGTTTTAGATGAAATTATGCTTTAAGAAAATTAATGAGAAAAGAATTGATTAGTTTTGATGTCTTTGATATTTGAGTAGAATTGTATGGGTTATAAGAGTAAAGTGAATGAGTTGATTGAAATGGAAGTTGAAAATTAAGAAATAAAGAGTGAAAGTGTGAGAATTTGTTGA
>JANZLC010000004.1:16352541-16363988 GCA_026413385.1 Erythroxylum gracilipes
GATATGCTTTATTCACTTGTTGTTTGTGGTTGATTTATAAGAATGGCATGTAGTAGCATAAGCTCAAGTTCAGGCTTTAGTACCCGATGTTGGGCTTCGGTAACGGGGTCCAACATAATATTTGTTGCAGTGTTATGTTATTACTTTAATATGTTGCAGTGGTCATCTTAGTAGCGTTTGACCTTAGGTATAAGTTGAATTGCTTAAAGGGTAATTATACTACTTTATAATATGATAAAAATACTGCAAATAAGTTGGTGGTTATAGTAAGAAAATTTATGGATGAATTAATAGAAGATAAAGTTATGAACGAATTGATAAATGAGTATAAAGTGTAGATGAAGCAAATCAGTTATTGTTATTTGAGAGGTTATTTTAGAGCGAGAAGAAATTAGTAGAATTAGAAGAGTTGGACAGATAATTAGAGGAGCTAAGAATTTTAATCTTTTGACCTAGTGAAAGGTTAATGGAGTGGGGATGTTATATTCTGACTAAGGTTGATATAGAGGTTTTGATCATTTAATCTTCAATAGTGACTTTCAAACATTAGTTAAAGGACTTTGAATCAATTTAGTACTTCTTTTATTTCGTTGAGATCCTCATTTGTTCTCCTAAAATAATATTTAAGAATGTGAAAGACATACAAAAAAAAACATAGTCTTCATCTTACAAAATTGGATCAAACAAGAAAGATTGAAAAGTCGTCCAAATTTCCAGTTTTTCAGATCAAGCTCCAAATAGAGTTTTTCTTTCTTTCTCCTTTGTTATTTTTGTATTACTTGATGTGTAAACTGAATTTCCAGATGTCCATTATGTTTATGGTGTTCTAAATTTCATGTTAGGGTTTATTCCGAAGTTGTCTTGTGACTTTAATCTTTAATGATTCAATACATATTCTGTGTTGAGTTAACGGTGCATGTTTATACTTTAGCAATAAATCGAGAGAATGAGTCAAAAGTAATCTAATTAATTTTTGCAACAAGAGTTGGTGAATTAATGTCACACATTAACAAATAAAATATCATTCGAAGAGAGATCTTATGGGAGAACTTGAATATTCAATAGATAACTTCAGAACTAATTCAAAACGTTAGAGAAAGAGTTGTGAATTGAGAGATTGCAATTCTGAAATTTTAATATTCAATTAGGGTTAATTGGTTAGGTCTTGAGAGAGAGTAATCAAACCTTCAAAAATCTAGGGTTGACACATAATTAAATCAGTAATCATTAGGGGAGGAAAGAATAGATCCTATGCATTCATCAATGATCATATCATATTTTAATTTTGGCATCTCACTTATTATTTGTTATTTTCTTAATTTTAATTAGTTGCTTTAATTTATGTTTTTATTTTTCACTCATATCATATTTTATTACCTTAAACAGAGTTAGGTTCAATTCATTTTAGCTATTTCCTTATTGGATCGATACCTTTCAATATTACAAGTTACGATCCGTATATTTATGTGTATTCAATATTACAAGTTTCAAACATTAGTTAAAGGACTTTGAATCAATTTATTACTTCTTTTATTTCGTTGAGATCCTCGTTTGTTCTCCTAAATTAATTAAGGAATTTAACAAACATATCCTTAAAGCCACTTCAGTTGAAAGTATTTCCTTCCTTCGACACAGTCCAAAATATTCCTTCATTTTTCCAAATGTGTTAGCTTTGAATTGATCAATGCTAAGCTGCTGTGATTTACACTTCCTCCTATTCCACCCCTACGAGGTCTCACAGATTCTAGCATAAAAAGCTAGCTTTAGAAGTTTAGAGATCCCTTTTGGAAGCTTACACATAGCCAGTTGATTAATCAGTTCATCCCAATAATCACTCAAGTCACTGGTATTACATACATTCTTTATTTATCTTCATAGTGATCTAGTATATGAGCACAAGAAGAATAAACGGTTCCTAGATTCTAGAAGTGAGCAGCATAATGAGCATACGTAATCAGTAGGGTTTTCAATCCTGATTCTATCTATTATTAATAATCTGTTCCACCATGTAAGCCATGTAGTAGTAGCATATCTAAGATTGTTTCAAGGAAACCAAGGAATTTTATACCATTGTTTCATAAGTGTTTGAGTCTTAAAGAGCTTCCTTACTGACTTGGTAGAGAACTTCTCCAAAGCATAAGGTGCCAGGATTACTCTATCCCCTCTATTTCCTTCTGGTCAAAACTTAGGTAGAGCTGCTTTTAGCTAGTCAAAACCTCTCATGTTGATGCTCCAATTTTGATCAGTTATCAGATCACTCACCTTGGTTTGGGGCTTCAGCATATCTTTCGAGTGAAAGAGGTTAGGATGCAGGTATAGGGGGCCCAATTACTCAAATTGTCAAACTAAATGCTGGTGTGTTTCCTATTTCCAATAATGTACTCAAAAGCAGCAAGAACTTTCCCTCTCATCTTCAATAGGTTAATCCATAGGAAGTTTTTGTATTGATCACCATTCCGTAGGAAGTTTCTCAAAAGCTCCTCTATATTCATTAGTATCTTCTTTGGTAGGACTAAGTGAGAGATCTAATAGTTACTTATCACTACTTTGACAAGTGTTGGAATTTGCCTACGAAGCTTAGCTCTCAACTTCCTTTTATTGACATAAAATAATTGAATCTTCAAACTATAATTCTGAATTTTTGGTATACGAAACAAAGATTTTTATTTTTCAACAATTCTAAAAAATTAAAAATTAAAATTTCTAACATTTTGAATGATTTTGAAGTTCTAACTTTGCACTATGCATAAGTGAAAAAGATTGAACTAGACTTTCGTTGAGAAAATGTTGTTAGCATCACGGAAGCGAAAATGATGAAGCTTTATACAAAAGAAGACCCGAGGCTATGGTGGCATCGTACCCCATCCTCATGGGATCATCACAATACTATTGGTTACAGATAATGACCTTGGGGAAAAGGTGAGGGCATCGCCAACAGTGGATAATCTAGTATCTTGGGCTGTTGCGACCCAATTGTGAATCCTGATGATTGTGTTACCCCATCCGATGTATATGCTGAATCGCACTGCATGCAAAAGGAGATGCAACGTTTTCACACTTTTGAGACTTGGCAACAAGTATATTTAACTGCAGAGAAAAGCAATAGACTACCACAGATAAGTGAGAACGTCAAAAGTTTTCATTCCTGAAATCCCATCCTTCCATTCTCGCAATGTACTTTATTTTTTTAAATCCACATATTAGGCAATATAGGTAAAACGTGACACTGCAAACTTCTGAACGAACCTGCACGATAATGACAAGGATGACTGAACTGGAGAGTGAATTTCATTTTGGTCTGGGGACAGCAGTGACCAAAAAACTGGAGCAAGAATGACCACGAAAGTAAAGGAGTAAGAAGAAACGATCAAAAACACAAAAACAGATTTAGAAAAGAAAAAGAAAAGAACCAGGTCTATGCAATCCTCTTCTTCATGAATCAATTACAACAATTTAAATATCCCAGGTAATTAATAGATGCTGGTGAAGTTCGGTATTTTTTTTCTCTCCTTGAGCACGTACTTGACTCTACTCCCATGTTTTGGACATAAAACTACCACGTGAACCATTGTAACTTAATGGTACGACAAGTTAGTTTCTTTTGTTATTGTTGCAAAAAGTAGAAATGAAAACCGTAGACTTTACACTCATCTATAAACAAAAGACCTAACCGAATCACAAAACATTAGAAGTGCAAGTCAGGATTGGGCCTCTGCAGCAAATGAGCTCCTAATCAGCAAAGGAATTACAACAATAACAACTGATATTCTACTGAGAAATTCAGGAGCAAAAGCCAAACTCTCAAGCTAATTCCAATTGAAAACAAAAAATTGAACATTCTGCTTTGACAAACTAATTCTTGAACCAAATATCAATGTAAAAGAAACAAAAAAAATCAAACCTGGTCAGGTTGGGACATGTGGACAATCAAAAGGACTACCAAGGAAGTATTGAGGGGAACTAACCTCCAACTAAAAAAAGATGAAGTGCGTGGAACTTTTTCTAATCCAAGTTTCCCATTTTATTATTAGGCAAAGGAAAAGAACAAACAAGTACCTGATTGTTCTTGATGATCTTTGAAATCAGAGCAGAACAAAATGTCCTGGATAAAAAAATCCACAAACTCTTAGTGTAAAGAAATTTCTTTCAGAACACACAGCTGATTACAGTATAATCAAAGGATATAGCTGTATCAAGCAGCATTTTTGAAGCCAGTCATAAATCATTACCTTCCGCATACCTTGAGAAACATTGCAAACTGCCTCTGCAGGGAAAAGGAGAAAATGTCATGGTTAAAGAAGCATAAATTCTTTCTATTGTAGCAGAAAATATGATTAAAAAAAACAAAAATCCAGATAGACTGCACCAATAATCTGAAAGTAACTCGGCCAAAATACTGCACAGCTCACACTAATTATTTTAGGGAGCAAGATCATCGACGCAATTCCTAAATTTTTCCCCATATATAAAACTTTAAACCACAGCAGCTATTCTATATCTTGAGAGAACATGTCCAAGTAAATCATACGGCATCATCATGCATATAAAGCAGCAACTCCAGAGGTAGAAGCACAGAGCAAACTAATAGATTTTGTCCACTCCAAGATCATTCGAGATTCCAATGGATATAAAAATTAAAATCAGATGTCAACAATGTATTACCGAAGTTTGAAATGCTGGGTTTCACTGCAAGAGTCAAGCCCAGAAAACAGTCATCAGTGTCTGCTCCAAAATCCCAAAGATTTAACTCAAGATTTGGTTTCGCTGCTGTGGAGTTGAAAGAGAATGATATAGAAATCATCGATAGAGACACTTGGCATGCTTATTGCATTACAATTTGATTTTAGAGAACTTACCTATGTTATTAAGCCTTAATTCCAGGGGATCTCGAACTGGAAAAGAAACTCTTGCGCCCACCTATACAAGAAATATTGGTAAATGGAGGATCAATAAAAACTATGAAAATCAGACTTTAAAACAATATTTACATGGAAAAAGGGATGTTGGAGTGACTGATCAGCAGTTGGCCTCTTCAATGGGTCCCATGAACATAATTTCTGTAACAAGGGAAGGAGTGAGAAAATGAAATACAAGAAATAAGTTGGCAGCAAAAGCAAACTTTCTACTATAGGGAAATTTGTTAAATTTTAGGCTGTATCAAGACCCACCATGATCAAATCAATGGCTTCAGAGCTAGCATTGGGAATGATTTCAGATAGGTTGGCAGGCAAAATCTATAAAAGAAAATAGAGCAGTAAACGGCAAACGCTAAGAGAAGAAACAACCTCTAGAAACTGGATACAAGGATTAGATCAGCCTACCTCTGAATAACTAATATTCATCAGCCCAGATATATTTTTTGCCTCACGGAATGTAGTCCAATCGGGTGCACCAAGAACACAGCATATCTTGTATAATTGATCAACCTCACTGTCAATAGCAAGCTTATTTTAGGAAATTAAAACTTGACATCTGAAAAAGAAACCTTATTTCCATTCTGAACACCACCAAATCACAATTTCTTTACTACATCAGTGGATTCCTCTAGATGCAAGTGATCAAAGAGGCAGCAATACAAAATAATCTGTGAAATCTTAATAATAATAATATTTATACTCTAATCATACAGATTGATAAAAGTGGAAACACATCACACACAAGCTCTGCAATAAGATATATGTGGCTCCTTTTAGTCTGCGCACAACCATACACAAGTATGCATTAAAGAGGTGAGAGGTTTTACACAGCAAAAGAGAATTTCCAAACAGTATTTAGAAAGATGAAAGACACCTCTATACATACAGTGACTTTTAAATGCACATTTACTCGAATAGACATATCTTTGCCATATTAGTGATAAATGGGAATATGTAAGTGCCATATTGGTGATTTCTAGCAGCACAGGAGTAATATATCTTCATCTTAGCCCGGGAGCTTATCCAATATACTCAATTGAACAATATCATCTAAGATGCATAAAATTAGCTTCATACCTCTAACCATATTACCTAAGAAAGCTATGTGATGACATACCACTATAATAGGAATTTTTTATGGACTTTATTTAGGCACCAGTTCAGAGATTAGTATATTTCCGACTTCATGACCTTCCCTATCACTTATTCTCCATTTAGTTAGGTAACTAACTCTACATATACCTTGTCATTATCAGTTTTTTGCAAAATCAACTATCTTGTTTGCATAGTTTTTCTCCAAATCCTAATTCTTTCTCTTGCTTTCCCTTTCCCTCCATCTAATCTATCTTTTCTTTCTGTTGTCTGTTTGTCTGTGATACCGTGCTGCATCTCTAACACACTACAATAGCAGTCCTAGATGTGCAAGAGAGGATTGGCTGAGCTGATAAATAATGAGCTGATCTCAAATAAATTCATTTCTTTGCATTTTGCAAATTAAGATTTTTATACAAAAAGGAAACCTCTGAATCACCTTTCACCAGGAAAAATAGGAGTCAATGTAAAAAGCTCAGCTAGTATTGCACCAACTGCCCACATATCTGTACAGATTGTCAGCTGTTAGTCACCAACAAAATATTGATAAACAAAATGTATTCCATCTCTAGATGAAGTAAAATCAACATATTCACTACAGTGGTGAATATCATCATGCAGCTTTGCATCAGCCACCATAATTCCACAAGTTCTAAATATCAGCACATCTTTAACAACATCAGGAAAAAGATTTTTGTGTGTACAGCTGACAATTTATTGAATTTTAAGAAACTTGAGAACTTCTATAGATAGGAAAGTAAAATTTTAAGCGTGATAAGCTGACAATAGCAAATGTAGGTTAAATTAGAAAAAGAAAGTCATCTTTTAAGAAAACTACTGAAGAAGAACAAATGTATTTTTGATAGTACAGATGGGTTTTTATTAACTAAAAACTGTACGTGTGAACAAGGCCAACTGTCAAGTGTCCTAGAAAGTTTGAAAAATACCATGTCACCAAACATAAACTCATAATTGAATTCATGCAGTCAAATTCCTTCATCTAACAAAACCTGACTTTCAAACCCTAACATTTAAGAAAATCAATGAAGCACTTAGCGAGGGTTTATTTCATCCAATCACCAAGCCCAAGCCCACATAAAATCTTTGATGCCATGATTTCAAATGATTTAAGAGTTTAGTTAGCTACAAGCAACCAGAATCACCACAATAAATATTCAAATATTTATTTTATTAACTGATAATTCAATATGCTGTGAGCAGGTGGAAGTCTCAAAGAAGCTACTTTGGTTCCAACTCCCTGAACAATTAATTGATAGTGGAGCATCAGATCAAAGAGGTGGGATTAGTTAATCAATGATATCCACAGTTAGTTAACAACTGCATTAGATATAGAGACTTGAGAAGAATACCAATTGCAGGAGTGTACGTTGAGGATTGTAACAAAACCTCTGGAGCCCGGTACCTTGTGTGTATTTGGAAAATATCTCAATTGAGAAACAAAGCATACAAAATCACAAAAACTTAAAAAGAAATCTGACAGAATAAAGTAGTGAAGATGACTGACCACCGGGTAGAAACATATTCTGTGTAAGGAGGCAGTGACAGAACTTCTCTAGCCAGTCCAAAGTCAGCAATTTTTAGAACATCTTTTGTCACCAGCAAGTTCTCTAATAGAAAATTGAATTTGTTTAATTTGTCAACAGGATCTATAAGATTCTCATCAACATAAAAATATAAAGGAGAATAGTAAATCACAAGCCCTCCCACCTGGTTTTAAATCTCGATGAAAGTATCCATTTCTATGCATGTGACTCAACCCTTGGAGCACTTGAGAAACAAAACATCGTATCTCTTCCTCTGAGAAAGGCTTTTCCCGTTCCCTCATTATTTGGTACAAATTGTACTCCTGGAATAGTGGAGGAAGAAATCAAGGATTTGCAGACGACAGAACATTTAGGTAATTTTAGAGCATCATACTTGTAAGCATGGAGTAGTATCTGTTTCATGTATCACAGAAATTTTATCTGAACACCTTGGAAAAACCTCACAGGAAGACAAAATTATGCATCTTCTTTATTCAAGCTAACTCCAACTAAATTCAAGTTCAGCTTAATTCAGTCTATCAGAGTTGGGTATCAAATAAGCTGCATATAAGAATCGTACTAAATCTGTTAAACATGCTTCAGCATCAAGTTTCAATGATAACAGCGTGCTCCAATTAGCTGAAAGGTTTAAAATTGCTTGGGCTTTTCATATTAGAAGTTACATGGTATATGAGCATTAAACCCTATGGGTGTCCAGGTAGATGGGTTATGCACATGGTCCAAAGTGGACCCCATGTATAAAAAGCAGGTCATGTTAAAACGTTAAGCACATGAACAAAATATCACTGACCATGTATTCAAAAATGAAGAATAGGTCATTGTTTTCCCTGACGACCTCTTTTAACTTTATGATATTGGGATGATTCATGCTACGAAGGGCCTGCGTAAGAAATAGCCTCAGTGTTTTAACAAGAAATGATATAATGTAGATTAGTAAACAAAGATTACAATAGAGATACCTTAACTTCTCGTAAGTTCATGCATTCTTCCCAGAAATAGAACTTTCTCTTCATTTTCTTCACGGCAACCTAAAATCAAAGTAATGACCATGAAAGATTTGAATGCTATAAAATAGCAAATCAATGACAAAACAAGAGATTGGTTTAGCCTCAGAAATCAAACAAATAGATGTTCTTTTATACAAAGATGGTCAGAATTTCAATTCAGTTTAGAACAAGTGAGAGCGGTACATCTATCTCTGGTACTAAATCTCCCCTTCCTAAGTAGAAATCAAATAAAATTCAAAGCATAGCAAAATAAAGAAATGAAGATCAAGTTTCCATACAATTTCATATGTATCTGTATTGATGGCCTTAAACACGCTACCACATGTGCCATCTCCAAGCTCTTGCAACAATTTATATCTGAGGAAGTAATGGAAATTTTATCAACAGAATTGTGATACAACGAACAAGAGGAAGACAAAAATCGTTAAATTCACGTCCACTTCGCAAAAATACACACCTTTCCATTATTGTAATTGTAGGAGTCAAAAGCCAAAAACTTGTCAGTGCCTTTCTATGAACCTCCTGGTAGAGGTGTTTACTCTGTCAACAGAGTGTGAATTACAAGATTGCAGAAACAAATTAGTGCTAAACTGTAGCTGGTTATGTACAACATGGAGAGGAATCCAAATCTCATCGTAGGAGTGATTATAAATAAGCCAAAATGTTATCAACATGCTTAAGTGCAGCTTCTAGAAGCTGCAATCCGCTAGTATCATCCAAGAACAACCAGAATTTGTTCTATGGTAAGACATGGGCTGAAGGAGCATTCAAGCTGGTGGATCAATCCATTTCTTTAAATTCTTCTGAACAAGGTCTGATTGTCAAACACCAGGGCTGAACTGCAAAACAGGGGAAATAGGAAACGTCAATAGAACGGTATTAACATAAGAACACAGGATTATCTTCAAAATTAGAATTATGATTAAGTAATGCTTCCAAGCAACACGAAACTAATTCAACCATTACTAAAACCACACCAGTTATCCTATATTCCTATATAGGTCCCCTTAAGATTACAACAACACATGTTGAACTTCAGCTAGCAATCAACAGAAAAGAAGAGCTAAGAACATACAAATGCAGGTTAAAAATCCAAAACATCTCTGCTGTGGACTCTCTTCACAGATTGTTAACAACAGATGGAGATTTTGTTAAGGAATACGCTACTGACAAACGCCTCCACCCAACCAAGCCTAATTCAGCTAATAAGTTTATTAAGATTTTCATTTTATGTTGCAAGAATTGAATGAAGAAAGAAGGCAAGGATTCCAAATATGATGTCTTTCCTTTTTTTTTTAAATCATACGTTTCACTCTCTGAAACCAAACAGAACTCGGAGTGAAATATCCAAATAACATTCTTGTTTTGCAGGGAACAAACAACAGAAGAACAAAAGAAAAGCTCTATTTCAGAAATTCCGCAGCCGTCAACAGGCACGCACAGACAGAGAGGAAGAAGGAGAAGACTCACCATGGATGCCAAACACAGCAATCTAAGAGACTAGCGATCTGAAATGACCAATGTAGAAAGCTCTTGCGTCACAGGTAATTAGGGGGAGAGAGATTGGAAGCCAAAACAAAAAGAAAAAGAAGATACTAGTTTATTTTTCTTTGGAAACCAAGAAAGTCGCGTGGTTGTGGTGGGAAGAAGGACCTTGATAGGTGAAAGTACCAGACGCTCTCCCAACTACTCCAATATTTGACGGGAATGAAACAGAAAGGCTGGGGGTTTTGACGTCATTAACGAAAAAGCAACTGGGCAATATAGTCAGAGCACTGGGACTGTTTGTGTTGATCCGGTTCCTGATGAGAGGTAACAAGCAGCTTAGCGCGTGAGAGTCGGGTGTGGACCGAACACTAAACCGGTTTCGTTTGTCTTATTTGCTTGGAATTTATTCTGCGTGGATTCTATCTTTCTTCTTATTGTCTAAACGAAAATTATTATTTGCTAATCCATCGTTTTGGTTGTCCTGACTCCTAACTATGTCACCACACGTTTAATGTAACTGAATCCTAATTGGTAACATTCGAGTTTCTATACTTGAAAGAAATTCTACTTATATCAAACTTAAGATATTTCAAATCTTAAGTCATCACAATCTATTTATATAACTAATTCTCATATTTTAAGTAAGACTTATAATCTTTGGAGTTTCAATTCAAATGTTTAAGATAGGAATTAACATTTTTGAAATAATTTTAAAAAAACTTTAAAACTAGTATTCTTTTATTATAATTATAATGTCATTTCTTTAGAATTGAAATTGCAATCTAAATATGAGATTGAAATTAAATAATATTTTTGAAAATTTGAAAACTTCTTATGTTAATGAGAGAGAAGTTGAAAAGCTCTCTATGTTGATCCATTAGATTTTCTCTTCTTCTTTTGCTTTTGTAATTCTTATGTTCTCGGTTTTGCTTTTTTTCCTTTTAAATGTTTATCCTTTTCTAATTTTTTCAAAGCTCTTTTCCTTCCCACTTCTATTGTTTTACTCCTTTTTTTAATTTATTCTTATCCTCTTTATACAACCATGCTCTTCTCTTTTTACCTTATGCTCTTTTGCTCCAATTTTTGGTTTTCTCCTCATATTTCCTTCTTTCTCTTCTGCTCATACAATCATAATATAAGGATGCACTAACTAGAGTTAATCAATATAATTCTAAACTGGAGATAGATCTTCATCCCACTAGCAAAAGGCATTATTGTTAGAATTATGCCCATAACCTAATCGTTATGTAATAGATGGAACACTTTAGTTTTGTGATTATTAATTTTAATTAATAACATAGCAAATGATTTTATTATCATATTATGTTTATTGTTTTTTATTCTAATATGATAAGTCCTTGATTAAATTTATACACTTG
>JANZLC010000004.1:16364088-16376125 GCA_026413385.1 Erythroxylum gracilipes
GTTTTCATACGAGAATTCAGAAAATATTTTACAATATTGATTTTCAATAGTTTGAGAAAAGAACAAGTTTCTTTTAACGAAATTGTTAAAAAAAGGGATTAGGGAAAAAGAATACACAATTTAACCCCCCTTCTTGTGCATTTGTATATCGATTATCAAGTCTTTATTAACGTGTGATTCACTTGACCAATGTGGGATCGAGTCTTGACAATTAAATTGGTATCAGAGCCAAGGTTTTGTATTTTCAAAAGTGTTATTTTTGTTTTCAAAAAGTTCATGAGCCTTAGGAGTCGAGTCTTGTCGAAAGTCTTTAGTCGAGAAGTTGAGTATCGGATCGTTAAGTTGACATCCTTAATGTTCGGATGATTTTGACCTCGATCAGAGTACTTGTTGACATTCCTTGGGATGTTTAGGATATCGAATAAGCTAGGCTTAGTTCGATCTATTTTATTAAACAATGTCTTTCTCTTTGATTTCATAGAGATAAGATTCTCCCATCTATTTGATCAGTCAAGTAAGAATTTTGAGGATGAAAGTTTTTAAATGGGGAGAGTTGTAATATCCTGCCTCCTAAAATTGTTAAGAGATTAAAATGTTAGATTGAGTCAGATGAGTTATATTAGAAAATATTGCAAGACAGTGTATACACTCATTTGACATGTTCCGAGGTAGGAAAGGTTTTTTCTGATCATGATATAATTATGTATTGATTTTGTCCTGAATTTTGCTTTGATGGATTTTAATTAGTGAATTGGAAATAAGTGACAAATGGCTCAGTTAAATAGATGACAAGTGGCTTGAGTATAATTGTGACAAATGGCTCTTTTAAGTTTATGACAAATGGCACTTTAGAATTGTTACGTGTAGCCTTACAATTGGTGATATGTGTAGTCTTACAATTGGTAACATGTGTAGCCTTACAAGTAGTGACATGTGGAGCCTTAAAATGAGTGACATGTGGAGCCTAAAGTAAGAGACATATGGACCAATGAAATGGTGACACAAGGATTAGTTCAACCTTCTTGAATTTTCTAGAGAAAATGGATGAAAAGATAATAGAAGTAAGAGTGAAGGTCTGCCATAAGGTTAGAAGAGAGATATCGCGCCAAGGTTGACTATTGTAAGAACGAGGTGGAGTTTGAACCTCAGGATTGAGTCCCGATTAAATTTACTAGTGACCGACTGACGAGTATTAATGAGTTAGTTAATATCAGTGATCAAGGCAAAGAGGTTGATTCGTCAGGGATGCCAGGCATTCCTTGCATATGTGATTGACATTTCGATACAGATGGTTGAATTGGGTGATGCCCCTATTATGCGCTAGTTCCCTGATATTTTCAGGACGAGTGACCTGGATTGCCACTTGATCGGGACTGACTAGTATTAATGAGTTAGTTAATATCGATGATCAAGGCTAAGAGGTTGATTCGTCAGGGATGCCAGGCATTCCTTGCATATGTGATTGACATTTCGACACAAAGGGTTGAATTAGGTGATGCCCCTATTATGCGTTAGTTCCCCGATGTTTTCTGGAGGAGTGACCTAGATTGCCACTTGATCGGGAATTTGATTTCATTATTGATTTAGTCCTGGAGACGACACCAATATATATACCACTATATCGTATGACACTAATAGAATTGAAATAGTTAAAGATTCAATTACAAGAGTTGTTGGATAAGGCCTTTTTCATATCAAGTCATTCACTATAGGGAGCACCAGTATTGTTTATAAAAAAGAAGGATAGGACACTTAGCTTATGTGTTGATTATCGACAGCTAAACAGGGTTACCATCAAGAATAAATATCCACTTCCTAGGATCGATGACTTATTGAATCAGTTAAGAGGAACTAAAGTATTCTCAAAGATATATATGAGGTTTGGGTACCATCAGTTGGAGATTAAAGAGAATGATGTGCACAAGACTACCTTCCAGACAAGGTATAGACACTATGAATTTTTGGTAATGGCATTCGGATTAACAAATGCACCTGCTGTATTTATGGATTTCATGAACAAGGTGTTCCCTCCTTATTTAGATCAGTTTATCATAGTCTTCATTAATGATCTCCTGATTTATTCTAAGAATGAAGAGGAGCATGCTAGACATCTTCAGATTGTGTTACAAATACATCGCAAAGACAGTTGTATACGAAGTTTTCCAAAATGTGAATTTTGGCCGGGGGAGATCGGATTCCTTTGGCAAGTGGTATCAGAGCTGGTACCCGAGCCGTTGTGCTAGCTAGGCTAGACCCTAAAGAGGGCTGGGTCCTAATGGGGTGGAGAGTGTAAGATCCCACATCGGTTGGAGAGGGGAACGAAGTACGCCTTATCAGATACCTCTCCCATACAGATACGTTTTCCATGGCCTAATAGACCAGATCCCATCGAAATTCTGAGGTTAAACGTGCTTGGGTGAGAGTAGTTCTGGAATGGGTGACCTCTTAGGAAGACCTCGGATAAAGCAAAACCGTGAGGGCTTAGCTGGGCTAAGGCCCAAAGCGGACAATATCTGTAAGCGGGTGATCTGGGATATGACAGGTGTGAGATCCCACATCAGTTGGAGAGGGGAACGAAGTATGCCTTATAAGGATACGAATACCTCTCCCATACAGACGCGCTTTTTATGGCCTAATAGACCAGATCCCATCGAAAGTTCGAGGTTAAATGTGCTTAGGTAAGAGCAGTTCTAGGATGGGTGACCTCCTAGGAAGGCCTCGAAAAAAGCAAAACCATGAGGGCTTGGCTGGGCTAAGGCCTAAAGCGGACAATATCTGTAAGCGGGTGATCTGGAATATGACAGGTGGCATCAGAGCCGGTACCCAAGTCGTTGTGCCAGCTAGGCTGGACCCTAAAGAGAGCTGGGCCCTAAGGAGGTGGAGAGAACAGGTGGTATTAGAACTGGGACACGAACCGTTGTGCCAGCTAGGCTGGACCCCAAAGAGGGTAGGGCCTTAAGGGGGTGGAAAGTGTGAGATCCCACATCGGTTGGAGAGGGGAACGAAGTACACCTTATAAGGGTACAGACACCTCTCCCTTACAGACGCATTTTTCATGGCCTAATGGACTAAATCCTATCGGAACTCCAAGGTTAAATGTGCTTGGGTGAAAGTAGTTCTAAGATGGATGACCTCTTGAAAAGGCTTGGAAAAAAATAAAACCGTGAGGGCTTAACTAAGCCAAGGCTCAAAGCGGACAATATCTATAAGCAGGTAATCTGGGATATGACAGGTTATCTTCATTAACCAAGACTTCCTTTAATTTAGAGTTCTTCCAGAGTTTATAAGTCCATATGTTTAATGGAGGAAGGCAAGCCTTAAGGTTGAATTCCATTTGGAGATAACTTCATGAAGAAGTTCCACAAAGGGAGACATTATATTGTAACCAACTTTTTGAGAAGGAGGGCATTATTTAAGAGAGGAAATGAATGAGCGATCACTCAACACTTGCCTCCACGATCACATGGAGAAGGAAGGGACAAAATTAGGAGTTGATGGAACATGAACAACTTGAGAATCAAGAATAGAGCTAGAGACAACCTGAAGGAGTTGAGCGCAGGAGGGAAGGCTACAGGGACACAAGGTGGAGAGGGTAAGGAACTAGAGGAGGACAACTAAAGAGGTCTAACTCGACTATTTGGTTAGAAGATAACAAAGGGTTAGACATAAGGTTAAAGATAAAAAATAAAGTAATTATCAAGAGGAAAAATTAAAATACCATTATTGAAAATAGTATAAAAAAAGAGTGAAAAAATCAAGAAGAGATAGAGAGAGAGAGAGAAGGAATGTGAGGTAAATGAATGAACAGGAAAGAAGTAACATAGAAGAAAAGCAAACTAATAATAAGCTAAGGAGGAGAAGAGCCAAGATGGAGGTGAAAGGATAATAGATTACAAAGGGGAAAAATCCTGTAACCAAGGTTATAAGTGTAAATGAGAAGAAAAGAAAATAAGTAGTAAAGGACAAAAAGAGGATGGGAAGATTAAGAATCAGCATAAAAGTAATAAAAATTATAGAGAAAGATGAGAAAGATACCTTTGAAAAAAAGACACGAAAAACTTTTACAATTGCCCTTATTTCTAACATTTTTTAAGCTTTTGAAAATTGTTCATTTAATTTTTAATTGCAAATTTTTAATAAAATTTACTCAAATAAAGCTTAAGGACAAATTAAAATACAAATTTATTGAAACAATGAACAAAAGTTTTAAAATAAAAAAGTTAATTTTAAATCTAGTTAATAAAAAAAATATGAAACCAACAATTAAAATGTTTTTCATTAATGACATTTTCTTGGTTGTTTAGTTTTCTTTAGTTTTGTGAAAAAATACAAATTAATAAAATAAAATACGACAAAGATTAAGTATCCTCACTTAATTCTTTTAGGTATCTTATTTTACAAAATTTGTATAAAAAAAATATGGTATCCATACACCATAACAATAAATACGCAAAATAATTAACCTTAATTTGAAATGACAAACTAAAGCTAAGCCAGTCAAAATATTAAATAAAATTAGAAGTTAAAAATTAACTTAAAGTAAAAAACACCAACACCAACACCAACACCAACATAATTAAGTCTAGAGAGACACTTAAGACACAAAATTGAAATAGAAAATCTAGACATTTAAAACTAATTTCCAAAAAATCGATTCTTTTGTTTCACCAAATTCTATTACACGATTTCCCTATATATATATATAGAATCAAGCATAAATTAGGTAGGAAATTGAAGGGAAATCGTGAAATAGAATTTGGTTTTATATATATATATATATATAGCTTTTGGAGCCACAAAGTTGTGTGACTTCTCCAGGGAGCTCCAAAAAGGAAATAGAAAATTTTTTGTTCATATCGCCAAATTTGTCACTGGTAAGTTTCAGGAGTTGACTATACATCTCCAAGGAAGATATACCATATGGACGACTTCTAAACCTGCCGGACAATATAAATGGTACTTCTCTTACAAACCAGGAGTGAGCAAATTATATCAAGAATTTCACTGGAGAATCATATTGTTCCCACTAAATAACAAACAAGATTAACCCTGAGTACTTTTTGAGTTAGCTTTCAATAACAAAGGTTCAAGTTCCCCTTTTCTGTAGAGCTTCACAGTATCTGCGTAAAAACATGAAACATTGTTAGGCACAGAAACGTTTCCAATCTGTTGACCCCCTGGTCTTTGGCTGAGTCAGCTATAAAGAAAATCTTCAATGCCTAGAGTGTTCAGAAGTCAGGAAATTGCTAACTACTTACGAATTTGGGTTGCAACGATAGTGCAATGATTAGCAAAAGAATGTTTAATCAAGGAGTGTCTAAAATGAACTGAAATTCAGTGAAAGTGCTAAAGACTTGGGATATTATAAGATGCAGTTGGAAGATGAATCTGAAGTAACTAGTTTATAATTATACCCGTGCAACCACCAATATGCTTGCCACCTGAGAATTTGATGGAAAATAGTTAGACCTTTCAAATCAAAGAACTTCCAACTAATATAAGACAGCAAAAGGGGATAATATTTATTGAAGAACTGAAAATGATCAAAACAGATAGAAGTTCCACAAGTGAATTTAAGTCTCCAGGATTATTTACAAGAGCATAGAAGCCCAGAATCCATCAACTCATCTAGGCCTCACTCTCTCCATTTACACAAGAATCCATCAAATCACCGTTTCCTCTCTCTCTCTCACACACACATACATATCTAATCAGTGTTTTCAAGAAACTGGCAGTTACAGAAATATGAAGACCCAATGACGTATGTTAAAACAAAGCATGCGAGTGAAAGTGCCACTTCAAACAATCATAAACCGTCTAATATCAGAACTTGGGACTGTAAGTAAAAGCTCTTTCAATTCAAACAATCATAAACCATCTGAATTTTCTCTTTCTATCCAAGGCCAATGATATCTTTACTACTTCTGAAGTCAATCAAATAACACATTTGGGGATTCAATGAAATCAAATAACACGGGTTCACTGCCTGCTTGAATTTAAATTTTCCTACTCTTGTTCAAACTAGAGATACTATACTATCCATCTGATTAACATATTAACTCAAACAGAAGTGTTGCTAAGAAATAAAAAATCAATAGCTATAACATGTTCTCCTGAACCCTTGTGTCGATTTCCAGCATCTACATCTGACGAAATTCAGAGAACAGCAAGACATAATTACCCTAACTGATTTGAATTGGTGTTTGTAATATTGGATTCATGCAACAATGCAGGAACCCTAAGGGAAATGAAATATTGGAAAACTTTGGGTCCAAATAATAATGGGATCCTTGAGACTTCCTCCGTGTAACGTCATAATCTCATTCACACATACTGTGAATGAAATGCTCCACCTATGGAATTCGTTATTCATCAATATGCACTGAAGTTTAAAGTTGGTTTGCATAGTGTTCACAAAAAAAATGGTGCCATTACTTTGCTGAAATTTAACAACAAAAATAACAGCATTTACTTTGTGTTCAATTATCTAAAACAATCACATTCATGTTCTGTTCGGGATGCCCATAATCAGAATTGACATAGTCAAATCAAAATATGCTATTGGCCTGTCAAATGGAATTGTAATTCAAGGTTCTCATCCAACTCCAAGTAATCTATTATTCTTTCAAAACTGTGATTCTTAGTATAGAAACAAAAGTAGACCATAATAGCTTATTCAACAATTACTTGTAATTTGAATACTAGATCACAGTTATACTTGTGCATGATTGGAAAAGCATATCCGACCAAAAACACCAATTCAAAATGCAAAGGGAACCTACCAATGAATACATTTGGAACTGTATGTTGTCCTGTAAGCCTTTCCAGTACCTTCTGCAGCTGAGGTCCTTGTGGACCTGAAGAGGTTTCCAATAAATAAATAAATATATACAACTGTTCAAAACACGCCAAGCTTGCTGATTTAAGAAGTAAGTTCATATTCACAAAGTGCAGAAAATGGTATAATGACGCAAGATTCCATGTGCTAAATGGGAAAACAATTACACTCTGTTGTTACCAATTGAAAAGTCTAAAAATACAAACAAAAATAAAATAAAATCATTGATACTTACGACTACAAACAACTTATATATTCAGAATAAAAAAAGGAAGTAAAATGGAAGCTGAAATACCCAGTTCGTCCAATTCAATGACAAATGGCTGCACGTCCAGCCTCTTAAACAGCGATTTCACCTCGGAGGAATACCTTCAAGACAAATTCCACATCATAATTTCACTTCAATTGAAAATAATTCACATCAAGAGCATTGTAAAACATGAAAGGTATTAACATATGGTTAATTAGAATCAATTATCAAGAACTCACGAGCACCAAGTCTTGGAGTAAACAACAACAGGGTTCTCAGAGACGGTCTTCTTAATAGTCTCTTCTAGCCTAGACCCAAACGAAGAAGAAGAAGACATAGCTCGAAGCGAGATCGGACTGCATCCAGCTGCTGACCCATTGATGCCAAGGATGTTATATGTCTTGTTCGCGATACACTTCTTCTTGTTATTAAATGACAGTACACAGCTTACAGATAGGTTATCAAGAGGGGATAAAGTGGAAGAAAAAGACGACGATTTGAGAGAAAGCGAGGAGAAGCTAAGGTGTTGAGATCTGAAGGCCATAGTTGATGATTTTGTTTTACAGATGTGTTGGAGCTTTGGCTTTTATTTGTTTGTTATCTTTGATGTACTATTTATATCTGTTGGAGCTTTGGCTTTTACTTGTTTGTTTTCTTTAATGTACTATTTATAACCTTATTTTGTTAGGTGAGGTAGCCACAAAGTACAAACCGTCGCGGTTGCTTCATTAACTTTTTTTTAAGGCTAAATTATATTTAGAATCAATTTTATCTTAATTGATAATATTAATAAACTTTAATAAAAATATTAATTAAATATTTTAAAATTTAAATTTTCTGAAATTAGTTTTCAATTATTAATAGTCATAGACCGGATCTGTTGGTCACTTTACACATCAATACACATATTATATTTAAATAATTTATCATTAAATATGTAAAAACAAAAAAACATTTCTAGGGAATCAAAAAGAAAGTGAAATATTTAAGAGTAAACAAAAAAATTAATAATTGCTGAACAAGAGATAAATTTACTAATACCAGGCAATAATAACAACTCCCAATAATAATCTTGTTGACATGTGAAGCCTGAAGAGACTTAATAGTATATAGTCTTATCTCTAATTAACAAAAAGATCATTTTCAAATAAAATTACTAATACCATATTCATAGCAACGAGTGAGCTATGAACCTTATAATTGAAAATAGTTTTTATGATTTCACATAAAAAGTATAGACAGGTAAAGAATATTGAAAAATCTTATTCTAAAAGGTCAAATCATACTTAAAAATCTCAATGTTTTATCTTGATTGCTTAGGTATTAACTTGATTAATGATCATAATATCTAATTTAATTCCAAAGTTCTGTATACATGTTGATGTTATTTCAGTTGAATAGAGGACAAAGTCTAGTGCTAACAATAATCTTCCATTTCTTTTCTTCATTCAAAGTGCAATAAAGAGGCTTCTTATAAGATGCTGCCATTTTAGTTATAATGAATAGTTACAATCTTTAGAGAACTTATGGTTGGTAAAAGATAAAAAAAAAAAAAGTAACTTATATCAAAGTCAACAATAAAAACAATGTTATACTGATAACTCTTATAGCTATAACAAACTCAAAAGTCATAGTCTTCAATAGAGTATGATTTAATCCCGGAGCTTTTAGAATTGGCTTAACAAAATAGCCACAAGATGTAGAAATTTTAGTGAGCTTGTTTTATTTGCTTTGCTTCAATGCTTCAAACGTTAACGGATCTCCTTTATCCATCGCCAAGCTCTTTGTCATACGTAAAATCAATGATCTACTTTGTGGATGCCAAATTTATGCTTAAATTATATGGCATTAGCAACATCTAGTTTGAACTTAGGGTTTTGAAGAATTGGAGTTTTTTGGCAATTTAGGTTAACTCTTTTCTTCCTTTTTTAATTATTTTTATTTTTATTTCTATATTTACATGATGCATTTTTGTTAATCTATAAAGGGAGCTGATCTATTTCAGCATTGTTAATGATAGAGTTAGTAGTTAGCCATTTTTGTAACAATTTAACATTTTGAGCATTTAATTGATATTTTTTATAGTTGTTGATGTGTGTAAGTTTTAATAATACCCTGGATAATCTACAAGTGCACGGTTCATTAGCCTAGTACCTAAAGTGTGGATCCCATGAGGAGGGATAATCTAATCCTAAAATCTAAAGCCATAATAAATTGCAAAAATTCAAAATATAATTAAATGAAACCATAATTCAATTCAATCAATCAAATCAAATTAAGAATCAATCACGAAAATGCTAATGATTTAGCAGTTGCAACACACACGCAAGAATCAACCTAAAGCAATTATCAATTGAGAGAAAGAAAATTTTACCTATTCCTAACGCTAACCTAATTGATTATGAATTATTAGATTGTTGGTTCTAGACGATCCTAGGGTTGATTACTCTCTCTCAAGTTATAACCATTAACCTTAAATTATAAACCCTAATCAGATTAAGAAAGTTGCAATCTCTCAATTAACAACCTATCCAAAACCTTAATTAGTTCTGAAATTTTCTAATAAACTACCGGAAACCTATGCAAGATCTCTCTTCACACAATTTACCAATTTGATTTAATTCTTGTTCTATTAAATCATCTAACTCTCGTTAGCCCAATTTAATCATTTTTTATTCAATTAACCCTCTCTATTTATTATTAAATTATGCACTTACATAATTAAACCATAACAAATCCAATAACACATAAACAATCAAATTTCATTAATTCAAAGATAAAACTCCGAAGGTGAGTTTAGAACATCCTCAACATTCCAAAATCATATCATCAAACTGTTATTCCAATTCTATATAATAATAAAATTGAAAATAAACAGGAAATACGATCTAAACGGATGATGGGAGGTAGCGATGTCGGGAAACTCCTAATTCGGGAAGTATGTCGAGTCAGCTTCTTCTCCTCTTCTCTCTTTCTTCTTCTCTTTTTCTATCTCTCGACGAATTCTCTCTAAGGTTTCTTCTAGGTGGTTGATGTCAAAAGCTCCCTCTTCTTCCCTTTTATTGTTCTTTAAATCGTTTTTTATGTTTTGGATAAACCTAGGGCTTTTTTGGGATCCGAAAGGTCCAAAATGTCCCTTGAAAAGTGAAGTTTGTAAGTGTCTGCGCATCGTGGCTTGATCATGGGCCGTTGTTTCAGCCCGAATGTCTTCTGAAACTCCTCCATTCTTTAATATTGACCCTGAAACACTAGCGAACATATCAAAGTACCTCAAAAATATAATATTTAAGCTCAAAGAATTGTACTAACTCATAAAACACTTAAAACACAAATAATTAACAAACTAACACAATTTTAACCGAACACATACTAAATGATTGAATTAATAGCTAAACACATATCAAACTAAGCCTTAAAACATGATGCAATTTACACTTATCGATAGTTATAAGTAATACTGCAAAGTTAAGTAAAGTTTATATTTAAAATGTACTTTACCCTTTCTTTTAAGCTATACTTTTAACAAATGTAAAACAATATTCTACAAGTTTAAGCATATTTTAATTATTCATGATCTAAGTTCATATAAAAATAAAATTATAGGTAATAAATTGAAGTATTAACCTAATAGGTCTTATTGAAAAGGAATGTTGTTGACCACACATGAATTTTTCAACGTTTTTTTAATCATTCTACAATAACATCTATATTTAGAAGCTTTAGAAATAAATAATATTATTCTACATAAAAATTTTCTTCCTCAAATGTTAGTGAAGTGTAAGACATATATTTGGGTACTCTCTTCATATATGCTTCATTAAAATATTCTAATTAGTATTTAATAAGATAGAAAATACATTTTGATATTTAAAATTTTTAATAAAATAAAACTTTGACCTTAATTTATAATTTTTGAAAAATATTTTACAATATAAAAAAATCTTAATTAACCCTCAAATACACAACCACTCATTTCTATAAGGATGAGAAACTTAAATCGTTGTGATACTTATCTTTTATTTAATAATGATCTATCTATTATAAGGATGATATCTCAATTGCTCCTTAGTTCTTTTAAAGCTTAAATAAAGATTTTTTAAATGATTTTATATAGATGGGTTAATTACTAAAAAAAGCTCAAACTTTCTTTAATTTTTTAATTATAGCATGAACTTTAAAAAGTAACAATAAAATTTTCAAATTTTCAATTAATTACGTTTAATTTTCAAAAAAGGGTAAATAACTAATAAGTTGAATAGTTTAATTACCTCTTTCTTTATGAGATCTTTCAAATTCAGATTTACTTAGCCTTTTGGCTTACACTATAGACTTATCATCCTCAAATAAGATTTTATGGGTGAAAAAGGAGGGGTTAATTACCTTCATGTCAAAGATTTTCCATATAATTGCCCTTATGTGCTCCATTAAACCTTTGAGTAGATTCCCTTTTTAGTCTTGGTTCATATATAATTTATTTATTTTAACTAGAAACGCATACTCTAAATGATCTAAAAATCTCCTTAACTCTAACTCCGATGGATCCTTAATTGACAACTTCACTCTACTCCCTCTTAGTCTTTATGTCTCTTCGATGTTCTCAACTAGTATAGATGTTGGGACCTGATTTCGAAAATCGGACCCCAACTGGAAAAGCAAAAAACCGAGAGCGAAAGAACAAATCCAAAGCAAAACGAATAGCAAAGAGCGGAAACGAAAGAACGGAACATAAGCCGAAAGAACGGAATATGAACGAAGCAAAGAGAATTCAAAACGGAAACGGAAAAAGAGAAACGAAAAGAACGAAGCGAAACGAAAGCGGCAACACAAGAGCGAAAACAAAATCGAATTCGAATCGAACTGAAACAAAATATTCGACATCCGCAAACAAAAGCTTTGGAAAAGTGACACGTTGCACTGGAAACCTAGACTAAAACCAATCCGAAATCGGT
>JANZLC010000004.1:16386332-16402971 GCA_026413385.1 Erythroxylum gracilipes
TAACATTCCCAAGATATCTAAACCAAAAACTCACTAAAAGATCAAAGATCAAGATTATATCTTACCTTAAACTCTTCATAAATTTCGGATTTCCTTGGCTCATATTGTAGCTTTCACCTTCTTCAACCCTTTTTGCTTGGACAAACATCAAAAAACCCTAAAAACTTGTAGGAAAATCGAACCTAGCTTGTTTCTTCTTCTTCTTCTTCTTCGTCCGAACCTCTCTCCCTCTCTCTTCTTATGCTTTTCTTTCTTTTGTTTTCAAACCATCATGCTTCACTCCCTCTTCATACGACAGCCCTTCAATCTTCTTTTTAATGAATGGTAAATGACCAAAAGACCCTTGCCTATAATCCTTCTAACAATATAACTTTAGTGAACTTCCTAATTTGCCCTTCATTTAACCTTTAAACATTGACATCTTGCATCCTGATTTTGAGCAGGTAAAAGACATAATTTAGTAACACTTCCTTATAGAGAAATGTTCCTCTATGTCTTATCTTTACAATGACACCAAAAATACTCAATTCGGTTCAGAAACAAAGGAGTTACGGCCAAAACACTTTCAGACCTGCACTTAACCACGACTGAACCTTACGTCAAACGTCACTCCAGAAATTGAACATCTTAGGGGATAAATTGAGCTTCAATACCTTCACATGATTTGTAGCCCCATGTATCCATTTTAGTTTTCCTCAAGAATCAACCTAATCGGATCTCTACCGCTCCCGAATTTCTCAAAATACTGGACCATGTTTAGAAAATTTCCAACATCACTTAATTAAAAACAATCTCTTTCTATTTAATCTCTTAAAAATCATAATTCCCTATGAAAAAGTATCTAAATGTCTTAGTAATCTAACGCTTTAAAAACTAAGTCAATCAGATGTCGGACGGAGAATTTATAAACAAAAGATTGCGAAAGGGTGAGATTGGAAGCAAAAATAACAGAACTTCAAATATATTGATAAAACCGAATTTTTCAAAAATCATAACTCTTGATCCTGAACTCCAAATTTGACAAATTTAGTATCAATAGAAAGCTTAAAGGAAGCTCTACAACTTTCATGAAGGACAGAAAAATCAATTTGGCATCTAAGAGAATTGAAAACTACTTCAAAGTTTCTATCCACTAATGATCATGCCAAACAGTAACAGCAATTTGTAAAAATCATAAATCCACATTCCATAGTCCAAAAATTGCATACTTTATATCAATGGAAAGATAAAAATATAATCGAAAACTTTCATGAAGCACTTAAAGGCAAATTCAACCTCTAACTAGGTCAATTTTTCACTAAAAGAATCTGCCCTGTTATTGTCATCCTATACAATATCCAAACTTTAAAATTTCAAATCTTTCAATTCCCACAGCTAAAAATTACATACTTTATAGCGTCGGAAAGATTGAAAGACAAGCTACAACTTTCATGTAGACCACTTATCTAATTCAGACCAAATCAGTACGACGACTGGTCTCAAAGCCGAGTATACCTAAATATACACTTAGAGACATTTTTACATATCAAAACAAAATAATACTTAACTTTGACTGATCATAACTTTTTCTCCCGCTATCAAAAAATATCAAACTTTATGGTAACAAAAAGCTCTCGACAGAAGCTACAAGTCTCATGAAGATCATTTTCTCATATTCTGCCTAAATCAAAAAGTCAACTTTCTATGACTAAAAAGTCAAACTTTTGTTAATTCTTCATATTCTCACACTTTTTCTCTTTATTTCTTAATTTTCAACTTCTATTTCAATCATTTAATAATTTTAAATTCTACTAAAAGTTCAGGGTCTAACAATAGACTTGTTAGTCTCTAAGGATGCTATATGCATATTAGGAAATGGTTGCATAGTATGAGATACTTTAGTATCAATCATATCCAAGTGGAAACAAGTATCATCTTTAATTAAGGTGTGTTTTATGGCTTTATATATTTTAAACACAACTTCCTTATTATCTACCATTAAAATTAGTTTTTCAACATGTACATCTATAATTGCCTTAGTGATAGCAACAAATGGTCACCTAAGATTAAAGGAACTTAAACATCACCCTCTATGTTTAAAATCATAAATTCAACATGAAATATAAATTTATCAATCTTGACTAACACATCTTATATAATACCTCTAGGATACTTAATTGACCTATCAAGCAATTGAATGATCATCTTAATAGGTTTTGTTCTACCAATCCTAATCTTTTAAACAAGTTATAAGGTATGAAATGATATTGCTCCTAATTCTACTAATGCATTATTGATCTTATAAGGTAACTTTTTTGAAAGATTGCAGAGCAATCCTCAATTATAGAGATCATTGAAATCTCTTCAATTTTCTTTTCATTGTAGAGGAGATCCTTTAGCAATATGACATACCTTGGCATCTGTAATAGATTTATAACAAAAAATTGTTTTATTTTAAAAAATAAAGGAATATATTAATAGAATAATATAGAAGATTACAAATAGTCTAGTGGGGGACTCCCATTCACTAGTAAAGACAATTGATGAACAATCTGTTTACTAAAATAGCAAGGATACATTCATATAAGAAACCAACAACTAAGCTTCCTTTGAATCAATTGACTTTGTTCTTAAGAAAAAGGATCTTTTTGATGGTTTGAAGAATCTCATATTTTGTTTCTTTTAGAGTGACATATTTGTTTTTGAATCTTCTATTATTCCTCTCATTCTATATAAGTCCCTAGTGCAATAAAATAAATCTCTAAAGTGTCCTTAGGAATGCGAGAGTGATCCATCAGCCATTGAATAGTTTCGGAAAAGGAATTCTCTGTGAGGTACCATTGAATAACTCTTTTAATCTATTTCAAAACACCAAAAGTAAGGTGGTATTTAAAAAACAAGTGGTTGCTTGTAACATCCCATTACCTACGTTAAGGCTGAAGTAGGAAATGTGAGAGATTATTGAGAGATTAGAAAATGCATTTCATATTCATGCATAATATGATATACACATACACGTGAACATTGGATTTCTACACATGAAAATAATTGTACACACATTCATTGATAATTTTGAGTATAATTGAATTGTGATGTGATACTATTGAGAATTGTGAAATTGTTGCATCGAAAATTTAATTGGTGAGTGTATGTTAATTTTTATTTTTGGTGAATTTTAGGAATAATTTCTGAAAATGTTGGATATTATTGTACTAGGAAAAATGCCACTTGGCAAGTAAATTGATGTATGAAAAATAGAAATGAGTGTAATGATATGGAAGAAACTTGTGAGAAAATGACATTGAAAACTTTGGAGATAATTGGAATGAAAAGATGAGAGTTAGGTAACTAGTTCAATAAGAACTAGTTATTAGGAAACTAGCTAAGGTCTTAAGAAGTGGACTAGTGTCCAAGTTTAGAGTTAATTCTTCTTAACGTTGAAAGACCAAGCACTGTTGTTCTTGTCCTAGTTCTCTTCCTCTTAGCTTCTTCCTTAAGTTTTTCTTTAACACAGAATTTTTCATCAAACCTTCACCAAAGTTATATTTTGCTTTTATCTATCCATTTCTACTTCCACCTTGCTGTTTTCTTCATTTGCCCCAAAGAAAATTGGAACCTACCAACTTCTACAAGGTGTACGTGAGTTGCAAGAAAATTAGGGCTTTTTGAGGGTTGACGAAGTTGAAGTTTTATCAAGTAAGTACATGTAAATCCTTATGAGTTGTTGGTTTATGAGATAAATTTGGTGATTTATTTTTCATTAAATGATCATGTGAAAGACATTTTCATGTATACCACAGATATAGGATGAGATATTGATATTTTTATTTGCGTGTTTTGAGGATCAAAATGTTATAAGATAGTGTTAGAATAATTTTTGGAGTTAAAAGAGCAACAAAAATGTATAAGAGATTAATGCGGAAATTTATGAAAGTTGATATTCATATATGCTCTGTTTTCTTTTCTTACGGTTGTTCATATGAATTTATGGGTGTTTTTAGAAATGAACAAACATAGGTTTAGAGTTGAGGAAAACATAGAGTGAGATGATGTCATGCTTTCAGTAGGATTAAAATGAAAAGTTAAGATAAAATGAAAATGTTGATGGAGATGAAAGAGTGAAACAGAAAATTGGAAAAAATGCAACAGTGGAGAAATACCGAAAATGGTGATATACGTGAATGAAGTTATGTTTTGATGTTTGTGTGTAATCATGGCTTTTGATCTGTTTGTGAATGTGTTAAGCTAAATGGGAGTTGAAATGGTGAAATGAAAATGGAGAACGTACATAAAAGGAAAGTGCAAGAGAATGAAAGAAGAAACACAGAGAATGAAAAAGATGAGTGAATGAATTTTTTGTTTTTGATGTATGTGTTTTAATTTGGAATTTGGAGTTGTTCGTGAATGATTTTATTTGAATGGGAGTCGAAAATGGGTTGAGAGGAGTTAGGGAAGTTGGTTTGAAAGAAAAGTAAGAATTTAAGAAAAGAAAGAAGAAAAAAGTGCAAAGGTTCGGAATGCGTTTTTGGAAGAGAGAATAGGAAAGAGCGATTAGGGTTAATTTTTTGAATTTACAATTTAGTCCTCCAATTTTTTGAAACTTATGGTACTCCTAATATCGGTACCGGTACTCCTAATACCGGTACCGATATTAGGAGTACCGTTCAAAAGCTTGGTATAAAGTCTAAATTTTGTTAACAGATTACAAATAATTAAGAGTAAATTTAAGAACGGTTGAACCACTTCGTAAAGTCATTATTAAATGTCAACGTATAATTCATGCTCGGGCAATGGAAGATTGTGTGTTTCCAACGCCGGGCCTTCCTATTTGGTCTTTCGTGGGCTGGGCAAAGCCTACGGTTGGCTGGGTCAAGATCAACTCCGATGGAGCTGTGGCCCCGGGCTCTCATAGGGGTACCGTCGGGGGCCTCATTCGGGATTGGAATGGGATATGGCAAGGGGGTTTTTAACAACACCTTGAGTTGAGCTCGCCTGTGGCTACAGAGCTATGAGGGGTTTACTCAGGTCTCACAGTGACTTGGCACCTGAAATTTAGACGAGTGGTGGTCGAGGTGGACTCACTCGAGGTTATTAATATTCTTTCTGCTCCTCATACTATGCTGACAGAGATGTCTTTTTTGGTGACAGGTATCCACCAACTATTACACCGGGAATGGACTATTCACATCCAGCGTGTCTTTCGAGAAAGGAAACAGTGCACAGATTATCTCGCTCGTTTCGCTAGCAGATTAAGTTCGGGCCTTCATGTCTTACAGGAGCCCCCTTTTGATATCCAGGAGCTTCTCTGCAAAGATGCCCACGGCGCGGTGTTTCCGCGTGCTTTGCATTAATTTTGTGTTTTTTTCCTCTTGTACACAAAAAAAGTAATTAATAGTATTCAAAAGTTCACGGGCTAGAATTTCTATATTATATAAAAACATATATTATAAAAAGCTATTGAAAGAATCCTAAAATGATAATAAATAAAACGTTTATTATATTTATGTTAAAAGTGCTTAATATTTTCAATTTTCAGAGTGTATTAATAATTTAAACACTAATTTAATAAATGTACCCAATGAGTTATGTTAAAAAAACCTGTATATTAACTAAGACAAAGTCTCCAATAAAATTTCAAAATTTTGTTGTTGCAAATTGATAATTTAATTTCGGATTTATTAAATGTAAAAAAGAAAGATGTAAGATCATATTTAAATTTTAATAAAAAGGTTACAATAGTCATAATTTAAGAAAAATATAATAATCAATTATTTATTTTTAATGTATTTTTAGTTAAAAATTTTTATTTTATTATTTGTATCAAAACTTTTAATTTAGTTTATTAAGGCCATAAAAATTATTACAAGATAGAAATTATTATAAATTAAAGAAGCTTTGTTGTACTTCTAAAACTAAATTTTTAGACAAACTATTTTTAATTTTAAGGCAGTAGATGGTAATGGAATCCTTCGAAATCTGAAATGGTGATTACAAATACCTTAGCAGAGACAGAGTAACAGAGAAGGTGGACAAAAAAGGGGCAAAAGAAAAGGCGATGGGACTGACTGAGAGGTGAGAGCAGTCGCGTGACGCGTATTGTCAAACTAAACGCGTATAGAAAAGAAAGAGCAGGCTGATGAATTGTAGAGTAAATAATAATATTAACAGAAAAGGACGATGACAGGTGTGATGATGTAATTGGCGCGTAAGTTCTAGAAGGCCCGTTGAAGTAGGACTCTGGAGAGAATCTGGGAGCTCTCAACTATAAAAGGAGCTACCCCCACTCTTTTTAATTTCTCAACGGTTCTTGGTTCACTATATTGAATTCCTTGCAATATAGATATATATATATATATATATAGTAGTTTAACCCCAGCCACAAAGCCCATCCTCTCGGTTTTGTCGGTTCCTTCTTACAGGTGTGCTCTCCCTCTCTCTGTCTCTCTCTCCCTCCCTCCCTGTATCTATTTTTCAGTTTATTGAGGTTCTTAAGAATGTGAGATCTGGGTTGTGGCTTGGCTTTGCTCCTGTGATTCTTGGATTTCTTTTAGCGTTTTCTTCGCTCGGACCGGGGGTTACTCTGTTCGTAATTTCTGAATTAAGGATTCCTTTGTTGAAACTTGTGATAGAGTTGGGTACCGAAACAAAAGAAAAAAGGGACTTGTTTTGGGATGATTTCTGAATGAACTTTCGTTGTGCTTGCCAAGGGAGTCTTATTTGTCGAGGGTGTTCTGTGTTAGCAAAGTAGGAGCTTTGAGGGCTTTTGGGCTAGTTGTAGTGTTGTTTGCGATTATATTGGTGTTTAGCGTTTAAATTTGCTTTTCTAATTCCTTGTCCTACCGGTATTCGTGAACAATTGAAATCTCCTGCTATTGGAAACTTCTCTTTTTGGCATTCTTATGCAACATGAAGATGCTAGGCTTTGCTCTACGTGGCTTGAATGTGATGTCTAATTTCATTTGTGACAGGTTGTCGTCCGTTGTGTATAATTCAGCAGTGACCCAAGTTCTCTCAGGTTTTGGCTGGAAGAAAATGGCAGAGGTATCAATTTCATGCATTGTCCTTTTCCTTGTGTTGTATTTGCTGGTTGAATCGACACCTCATTTACGGACTGGTCACAGGAAGGGCACAGTGTCACCTTGAATGTGTATGATCTCAGCCAAGGATTAGCACGGCAGCTATCCATGACATTTTTGGGGAAGGTTATTGAGGGTATTTGGTAAGTCTTTTGTCCTTGAGGAATTGAAAGTTGTTTGACATGATTATACCTCATTTTTCATCCCATGGCCAATAGAATATTCTCCACTCCTTATGTGGGTGCACGGTCTCTGTTGGCATTATTGTCTGGCTTCAATATTTTCCATTTATTGCCTATGTCAGCTGTTCTTAGGTGTTGGTACGATAAATTGTAGGCATTTTCCATTTAAAAACTATCACCTAAGCCTTAAAGATAGAATGTAATGAGGGTGTATACAGTTACCACGATTCATGTCATATTGATTAATTTGTGTTCGGCAGGCACACTGGAATTGTGGTGTATGGTAATGAATATTATTTTGGTGGAGGTATACAACAAGCTCCAGCTGGAACAACACCTTATGGTTCACCTATTAAAGTGGTAGATTTGGGTGTCACACATGTGCCGAAGGATGTATTTGAAATGTATTTGCAGGAAATTAGTCCCCGGTATACTGCAGAGACTTACAGTTTACTTACTCATAACTGCAACAATTTCAGTAATGAAGTTGCCCAATTTTTGGTGGGTGCTTCAATTCCTGATTACATTATTCAGCTCCCTAGTGAAGTTTTGAACAGCCCAATGGGTGCTCTAATAAGTAAGTACTTGTTTTTCTGATCTCTACTTTCTGTAATTTGCTCTCTCATTATTGATTGGGAGAATTGCTACTTTGGAAGGGTGAATTATGATAGAGTAAACATTTTCACTATGATGCGCTACTTTAGAAGGGTGAATTATGATAGAGTAAACATTTTCACTATGATGCACTGCAGCAAATTAAATTTGTGTTTAAATATGTTGTTTCTATAAATTTTGCAGATTTTTAGCAAACTGATGTTTCACTAGACTGATTTTTGAATGTTGTGATGAACTTGGTCCCTTGGTTGGTGGCGGTTGATGCTAATCAATAGTGATTATCATTAACATATTTGAACCTCTTTGATCTTTTTTTAAATTTTATTTTTGTTGTAGTGCCCATGATACAGAATCTAGAGAGTACACTAAGAGTTGGAGCTGTCCCACAAGTTCCACAATTTAGACCACCTTCTGTGGTTCAACCTTCACCCGCGGGAGCAGCTATTGTTGTTAAGAAATCGTCAGATAATAATGAAGTGAAATCTGAAGATCCTAAGTCGGATGAGCCAAAGACATCTGAGAACTCCGTGCCACCTGCTGTCAAACCTGCAGAAGTGAAAGAGAAACCCACGGTTAATGGAATTACTGAAGACCCTCTTGGGAATGCACGGAGCAAGGTGCAAGAGGAGATTACCCGAGAATTTGCAGCAATCATGACTACTGGTACACTGAGTGCAAGTGAGGCAGCAGCTCTTGCAACTAGGAGAGTGATGCAAAGATACGGGTATTTAAATGTTGCAGCAGCATCGCAAAGTTAAGAATTCATCATCCCTGGATGCTCTGAAGACTTCTGCCCTGTGGTTTTGCACTCACATGACCAAATCTTCACTCTTTTTTTCTTTTTCTTTTTCCTTTTTAAGGTTCGTAACAAAAAAAGTTGACAAAAGAACTTTGCTTCATTTACGTGTAAGGCTTATATTACATCTCATTGTGGGAGGCCCATACGTACTCCCTCGCATTGCTTATATATTACAGAGACAGTTCGCCTGAAACTATTTAATCTTCCGTTTCTGTGTGTTGACACATTTGGCATTAAGTCTCACATTTGGCATTAAGTCTCAGTTTACTCGATTTTATTAGTCCAGACACAGAACTTCGGTGCTATAATTAGATGGCATGTAAGTCTCGATTCACGTATAACTAGACTGATAACGGTATGCATGCTAAGTTTTTGAGTTAGAAAATTAATCCTTTAGTTCATTTAATAAAATATGAAAAGCTATTTTAAAAATCAAATTGTAATATTTTAAAAAAGTGATCAAATTTCAAAATGGTGCAAAATTTGGAAAATAATTGAGGGTTTAGATATTGGGAGTTATTTCGCCGGACACTTTTTTGTGCACATGAGAAATAGTTGAGACTTTCAAGATTCACGAATTTTAGATAGTTAATACATAATTAGGATGTGCTAATAGTAGCAAGTAGTTATAACGTGGAAGTTGAAAAATAGTAAGAGGTAGTTAGAATGTGGAAGTTGAAAAAATATAGAAGATAATCAACAAAAAATATGATTGAGTTAGAAGTTAAGAAGTTACTTGATAGAAGGTAGTTAACAAGGAGTTAAGAAGTTATTCGAAGCAAAAGTTTAGAATTTGAAGTTATTGCAATTTATAATGTGACTTCTCTTTGCTTGGAAATAAGTTTAGTACTTCCACCCTACACATACGACTACTACAAGGTGGCAAAGGCTTCAACCTCTTTGGAAGGCCTTCCCCAGGCCTCCCATATGGTTATGGAAAAAGTTAAAGGAAGACTTCCCAGCTCTTTCCAGGGAGTTGCTTCTACTAAAATACGCAGATAAGAATGTCGGAAGAAGTTATGAGGATCCTCGCCTAGTGGGAGCTTGGAGGAATAAGTTTTAAACGCAGCATAATAAGGGAGTCCTCAAGCATTACCAGTATTTCAAAAAGACGGTGTTATTTCCCCTCCTGTAGAATTGCTAAAGGTAGGTGCTAAGGCTTGGTCCACAACCTTAATAGGTTTTTTCATGTCCAAATGTCCTGCATTCCCTGTTGTGAATGCTTGGGCCAAGCTAGATGGAGTTAAAAAGGGGTGGTCAAAGTAACGCGGAGGGAGGATGACACGATTTTACTTAACTTTTCAATTCCAACTTAAATGAGATTATTGAAAAGGGTCCATGGCATATTGGGGATCAACCTCTTCATTCAGAAGTGGAGGCCTAGATTAGAGCTTGGTAGGGGTAAGATTGATGTGCTCCTAATGCGGGTTAACTTTTGTAATTTGTGTATGGAGTTTGGACTATTACGTGGCTGAGTTTTTTGTCTGCTCCTTAGGAAAGCCATTATGCATGGCTTTCAAACCATAACCATAGAGAGAATCTGCTATGCTAAGTTGTGTATAGAAATAAAGAGAATTGCTCTTTTGCCTGATAGCTTACCTGTTTTAAGACTAAGTGAATATGGAGAGCTAGAGAAGACTGATATACACATTTCTTAACCTTGGAAGCTTAACAACTCCTCCAAGAAATGGGTCCCCATTGGTAGAGTTTTTAAAACTTCCTGGCATGAAGATTTAAAGGAATCTGAACATAACAATACTCATCTAAGATAAGACATTGCAGATGACACTAAAGTAGGAGATGAAGGGCCTACTAATAATGATGGTTTAAACAACTTACATAGCTTGGTGCAAGTAGAGGAATTACCTCAAATTGATATAAAAGATGAAACAATTGATGAAGGAGTATGTTTGAGTAGAATTGATATAAATTCTCAGTAATTGGAGATTTCTCATTTTGAAAGGAAAAAGCTTGAGGCAGTAACAGTTTATAAGGAAATGCCCATGAAGAAAACTGGAGATGAAATGAATGTTATCACTAGTGCAGGTATTAAGGAGATTGCTATGAGAGTACAAAGGTAGATAGTAATATTTATGAAGTACAATTCATTCCTAAGTCAGAGAGTAATAAGCTTAAGCTTGTAGCTTATTTTAAAGAAATGATCCTGGAGAAAACTAGAGATGATATAAATACTATAATAGTGAAGGCATTAAGATGGTTGTTGCTGAGGGTACAAATGCAGATGGTGATATTCCTGAAGTAAAAGCCACTAATCAAGTAAAAACTAAGGAATTTTGAGTGCAAAATAATATCAAAAGTAGAAAATCTGCTAGGAAGAATGGGAAACTAAATTCCAAAAACAAGGCGGATTGTTGATACGTGTTGAATGCACCACAAAATAAACCTAACTCTACACAACTAATTTTATAGCAATAGTGAGTAGGGATCGTATCCATAAAGAGTGTGTGTAAAGATTTTGTAATGAAAGGGATCATTGTTTAGGATATGGCTTGGTTGGAATCAAAAGACAAAATAAAGTAACATTGAGCTAACAAAAGTAATTCAAATTACACAGTGAGAAAATGATAAAATTGATGAATGAGTTTGGAATTTGGTTCTCGGATCAATCTCAACCTACACCCAAATAAGCATACTTCATACTTCATTGTCTTCTTATTCTCATACCTCTCTTGGAAACTATTAATTGTAGATTAATAATAAGCTCTGTAAACTTTGGTTTTCCCTTAGGCCGTGTTTAGTTAAAACAAGGTCTTTAACTAAACCTAGCTATTGAACAACTTAGAAAAAGCTCTATCAATTTAATAGGACAACAACATTATGGGTTAGGAAAATAGATTAATCAAGACAACAACCATATAAGCTCGAGTTATTTAACCAAGGTTACGTTATCCTTAATGATTCAACACCATTAGTTGCCTCAAATGAATCGAAAACACAACAGTTACATATTGTATTCATGATTCTACCAATGGGTTTCATAAAAACAATCTAATGAACGCATTTAGATCATCTTTATACAAATATCCAAATCAATAGATATAGGATAACATAAATAATCCCTAAAAAGAGAATGATTCAACATTACACAATAAAGAATGCTCAAATATGATGCTCGACGTCGATTTCACCTCAGTTTCAGAAGAAGGAAACTTAGCCCTTCATGGATGTCTAAGAAGTAGGATTTTTGTTCCCCCTCTTATCCTCAAAACAATCCATACATGTTTGGTCCTCAAATGTCGACTTATAGCAAAAATTAGGGATCTGGGGAATGGTTGGGTGCACGACCGTGCATCCAACCATGCAAACCAATTAAAATGCCCAATTTGTGAATGCGCATAGTCATGCAATTGCATTGTATGATATATTCTTCTTTTTATGACATTTTCTTGTCCCATCATCACTCTAATCCTTCTCGTTCTTGTTCCACAATGACAATTGAGTTTGAAATCAAGATAAGCATCTCAAGGAATATGCTTTTAACTCATTTTAGCTCTTGAACTTCCAAATCATACCTAATACAAAATATGATCTAAAATGAGTTATAAGTGTAAATTGCATTGTGTTTTAGGGCATAGTTTGATAAGTGTAATTTAATCATTTAGTATGTGTTTAGGTTAGAATTATGTTAGTTTGTTAATTATTTATGTTTTAAGTGTTTTATGGGTCAATACATGTCTTTGAGCTTAAATATTATGGTTTTTAGGTACCTTGATATGTTTGCTAGTGTTTTAGGGTCAACATCGAAGAACAGAGGAGTTTCGGAGACATTCAAGCCGAAACAACGGCCCACGATCAAGACAGAAGCTCCATATATAGCCTACGATTGTGGCCTGCATGCCATGATCATGACAGAAGGCTTAGATGTCAGCCACGATCGTGGCCTGCATTGTACAGAGGTGTAGACACTCATGAATGTCAAGTTTTAAGGGATTTTTTGGACCTTTCGGACCCCAAAAAACCTTAGGGTTACCCAAAACACGAGGATATATAAAGAACAAGAAGAGGAAGTGAAAGAGCTCTTTGCATTAGCCACCTTGAGAAACTTTAGAGAGAGATCATCGAGAGACAAAGGAAGAGAAGAAGGAAGAGAGAAAAGGAGAAGAAGCTGACTCGAAGTACTTCCTGGATCAGGAGGTTTCCCGATGTCGCTGCCTCCCATCATCCATTTTATATTATATTTCCTGTTCTTTTCAATTTTATTATTATATAGAATTGGATAGAACATTTGATGATAGGATCTAGAATGTCGAGGATGTTCTAAACTCGCCTTCAGAATTTTATTCTTAAATGAATGAGAATCTAATTGTTTATGTGTTTATTGGACATTTTTGTGGTTTGATTATGCTATTGCTTAATTCAATAATAAATTGAGAGAGTAAATTGAATGAAAAATGATTAAATTGGACTAACGAGAATTAGGTGATTTAATAGAAACCAAAATTAAATCAGATCAATAATTTGTGCGGAGAGAGATCTCGTATAGGTTTCTGATAGTTTATTAGAGAACTTTAGAACTAATTAGTGTTTTGGATAGGTTGTGAATTGAGAAATAGCAACCTCCATAATCTGATTAGGGTTTATGATTTAGCGTTAATGGTTATAACTCGAGAGAGTGTAATTAACCCTAGGATATTCTAGAACCAACAATCCAATAATTTATAATCAATTAGGTTAGCATTAAGGATAGGTAAAATTCCCTTTCTCTTAATTGGTATTTTCCTTCGGTTGATTTTTAGGTGTATTGCAAATTGCATAATAATTAGTATTTTCATGTTTGATTCTTAATTTGACTGATTGAATTAAATTCTCATATTAGTTTTGTTGCATCTTGAATTTCTGTTAATTATTTATGACCTTATATTTTAGGATTAGATTAGTTCCCTCCTCGTGGAATCGTACCTTTGGTACTATGCTAACGAACCGTGCATTTGCAGATTATTGAGGGTTAATAATTAAAACTTACACACAACCAAACCCCAATCAAATTTTTGGTGTCGTTGTTGGGGAGGCAATTAGTTTAGTTTTTTTAGTCTAAGGCGTTTTAGTTAGTTTTTAGTTTCTATTCTTTCTTTCTATTTCTAAATTTGTGCTCTTACATGAACACAATAGTTACAAGAAGTTCAAGTTGTATAGCTAAAACCTTAGAGCTAGATATCTCTCGATTAGAACGATCAATTAGGACAGCTCGACGTGAAGAAGAGGAAGAAAAGCAAAAGAAACAATGACCAAGGGGTTTTAGCAAGATTTTAATCATGGAGCGAGCCAAGAACGTCAACAAAGAACCCTCATGGATCTCATGAGACCAGGGTTCAATGCTGCTAACTAAGGAGTAGCTAGGCCACCTGTACAAGTAGCCTCTTTTAAAATTAAGCCAGCCCTCCTAAACATGCTTCAACAGAATGTGCAATTATATGGACTAACGAATGAAGATCCCAATGCAATTCTATGGACTAACGAAAGAAGCTAAATGGGAGACTGAGAAAAAACATGAGACAAAATTATCCCCATCTGTTGAATCAGTTAGTTAAGAATTTTGAGGACGAAATGTCTTAAGGGGGGGGGGGGGAGTTTTAATATCCCGTCTCCTTAGTTGTTGAGGGATTAAAGTGTTAGATTAGTGAGTCTCATGATTTGCAACATATATAATGAATTTGGTACATTTATGGCATGATTTTATAATTGCATTCATATGCATAATATTAGCATACACACATGAATTGTGAGTTAGACAAATTGCACTCAATTGACATATTTTGGGGTATGAAACTAAAATGAATGTGCATTTCCAATGTCTTGTACTTTGGTTTACCAATGACAAGAATTGATGGACTATAATTAGTAACTTGGAATTAATTGTTACAATTGAGAGATTGATGAATTAAAATATATATTTAATCTAGGAAAAATGTCAAGTGGCAAGACTAGTTGTTACATGAAAAATTAGGATGACTAAGCCTATAAAATAAATGAAATTTGGCATGGAAAATTAAGTGACAAATGGCTTAGAGGTTGAGTGACAAATGTCAGTACATTTAAGTGAAAACTGGAAGCCAAATGGTAGGACATGTGTACCATTTAAGGAAAAGACATGTGGCTTGCTTTCTTATAGGACAAGTGTCCTTAAAGAAGGAGACACTTATATTAACTCATCTAATGACACACGTATATGGCAGAGTCTTTCCTTAGATGTTTTTGTGGTAATTCATTCTTCTTCCTCCCTCACGTTACCGAAATATACACATAACTCTCACAGTTTTGAAATTTTCCTTTACTTCTATTCATAGTCACTTTAAGATCCATATAAGATTCTGCTCAAAGATAGCTATAATCTGCTATCATCTTTTTGCCTTTGCTGAAATCAGTCTACTCCCATCTTGTACTTGGATGATCTTGTATGCATGGAGGGTTAGGTTAGCTTGATCACTGAGGTGGAATTTGAGCTAAACAAATAAGTAAAGTATTGTTCTTTTTGGCATGTTACGATAGAACTTGATGATGACTAAATTAGAGATGGATTGATGGTGATATTGGAGTGACATAAGTGCTGGAAAATGAAGCATGAATGAAAGTTTTGTTTTGTTTTTGCATACTTGAAAGACAATAGTTTATGAGCTGCCAAATGAATGATTTTGAGTTAGAATTAGAGCTGAGATTGATGAGGAATTGACGTATAATTAAGGTATAATTGAGGTATAATTAATGGACTATTATGAAGGTGTTTTGAACTTGGTATGAAGGTGTTAGAATTTGGAAAAATTAAAGGAAAATGGATAGTGCACATTTGGTTTACTCATCCCACAATCGTGGACAGTTGCATTAGCTCCTTCCCACAATCATGGCCAACGCTTTGAAATGAAAAACTTCTATTTTGTGTAATTGTTGAACCACATAAGGATAAGCCACTTTACATTGGTATATTTGGACTTGATTGAGGCTTGAAATAAACTTAAGCTGTTGCTTGATTCACAAGTTAAGGGTTTGATAATTTTAGGTTGTTAATTGATGTCATAACTTAAGGAATGGATTGTCTTTATATCAATGTATTGAAATATGGAAATTGTGAGTTGTTAAAGTAATGAAGATGTTCTTATGAATGCAAATATGATTTAAAGGATATGAGTAATGTGTATTAGATATAAATGAATGAACATTGGAGAACATGTAGTAATTGTGAGTAAGAATTGGATAATTATATGAACGTATATGATTGATGAATAAATCAAGCTTACTTAAGGTATAAACCTAATTGCAAAATGATAGTATACAAGCTATAAAGGTTGAATGATCTGAAAGCATATAAGTACAATCAAAATCTTTTTCTATTAATACATACCCAGAAGGTCAATTGAGTGTGCATTGAAACATGATATATATACATGTGAATGATTGAATAATCATATGATTGACAACTTAATGATGTGTGAAATGTAACACCGGACTCTTTAAGCCTTTTGTATTGTTCTATACTTGGAGATACTATTGTATACTGATATATACATGGTTGTATATGAGTTCAAAGATGTATCCTTTTGCGCATATATGTCAGTGATTTATAATGTTATATGATCTTACATGAACTTAGAGTTCATCAATATGCAAAATCTTGGAGACTTCCGATATATAAGCTTCTAAGTGTGTAAAACTGAGTCCATTGGATGGATATGACCATAGTGGTTGAGTTAAATGGATTCTAATGCCTTAGAGGTGATTAGACATGATTTATAGACTTATTAGACACTTAGAAGGCTTAGTTGGAAAGATTAATGTACATAAGGGCTTATTTGCCAATTGTTAAAAGTCAAAATACTTAAATGTAATTTTTCAATTCTTGGTGGACCAATATGTAATTTTATAAAGTTAAGGGACTTAATTATTATTCCCAAAAGTCCGAGGACCAAAATAAAAATAAAAGTTTTGGTGATTCCCAAATTTTGGGCTTAATTGCAAATTTAGGAAAAGTTTGGAGG
>JANZLC010000004.1:16495901-16509865 GCA_026413385.1 Erythroxylum gracilipes
GTACAGTAAGTTCATGTGCACAATTGTGACTGTGTACCAATCCTATTATGCATGAACAATCCTATGAAATACCGATCCATCCCATCCTATGCCAATTTACTGTTCTACCCTTCCAATTGAGGGTGGGATGTTACACATTCTTTCACCTCTTATTGAAAGAAGGCCGTATCAACCACCCCCGAGGGGAATTATCTCTAGAAAGCTTGTACTCGCGGGCAGTCACGGATGATATGAAGTGTAGACTCCTCCTGTCCATATATATGACAACTGCTATTCATTGCAATGTGTCGGACCACTCTTTGTTGGTTGGTCAGGAGCTTTTCTTTACTCACCAACGAGAGGTAAGCCCTGATGCGTTGGGATCCCTCCCATTTCTAAATTAGGTCCCAGAGTCTAGCATGAGCATCCGTGTTGCTCCCCTCAATAAGCTCGTAGGTTGATGCCACTGTGAATCTACTATTCTTAATTTGACCCCACCTTATGGTATCCTCCTCGGCTTCATCAGCAGGAGGGGTTATTTATGCAATATCCATACAAATTGAGGCAGGGAGGTACTGCTGGAACAAATCCCAATGCCAGTGGCCCTCTTCATTAATCAAATCCGCTACTTTAGCATAGAGCACGTTGTCGAGTTTAGGAGAAGTCGCCACTAAGAAGAGAGGTCCCCAATCCTTCGCCCAATTATCCAGCCAAAAGGAAATGTACCTACCATTGCCTAGCTGCCAATTCAAACCTTAGCGTACAAAATGCCAAGTCGTTGAAATTCCTTTCCAAAAGCTCGAAGCTCTGCTCCTATCTACAGTATGAGGGACATGGTGCGGCTCCGGTATTTAGCCCTAACTATCCTGACCCATAAGGCGGACGGTTGGGTAATCAAAGACCAGCCCAACTTTGTCAGAAGAGCATCGTTGGAGGACCTGATACGCTTAATTCCTAAGCCTCCTGCCAGTTTGGGCTGACAGATTGCCTCCTAGTTCACTAGGTGCACTTTCCTCCGTTCTGCCGTGGAGTCCCAGATAAAATTGCTCATAATTTTCTCCAAGTCATCACAGAGTTGCCTCGGCAGTCTCACAATTTGCATCGTGTAGGTAGAAAGGGTCGATATTACAGACTGGGTTAATGTGACTCGTCCTGCTAGAGACAATTGCCTGGCGCTCCATCCTGTCAGTTTCTTATGGGCATTATCTAAGATATATTGGTAAGTGTGACGCGTGAAACGCTCATGAATCAAAGGAACTCCTAGGTATTTACCCAGATTATTCGTGCTCTGGAAGCCCAGGGCTTGACTGAGACGAGTAACATTTGCATGAGATATATTCTTGGAAAGAAAAGACTTGGGAAAGAAAAGAATAGACACAAATAAACACCATAATAAGCTAATAACGAGGCCTTTCTATGCTTATCTCCAAAAAGTCTCTACTTTGCCTTATTAGAGCAAAAGACAACTGCGATGGTGCTTTGGGTTGGCAAATAGCCATTTGAATCTCATAATACCTACAACTCAAAGAACAAGCAAATGGATTGGAGGCATGAAGAATCAAATGTTGGAAGAAATTAAAGAGAAATGATGGAAAGAAGTTGAGTAAATTAGAAGCCCCTTGGATCTGAGATGATTTCAGCTTCCTCTCTTGCAGACGGGAGAATTGATGGCTTCGGGCCACATTTGTGAAACGGTTCCACATTATAATATTTTGGGCAACAATATGTAGTTACTTTGCTAATTAGTAAGGTTTTTTTTAATAACTTTTGTATAGAACCTTGGCTAACATTAAAATGTTTTTATTCTTCATTTACATATAATACAATATTATTGCTTTAAATTGTTCTTATAAATTAAAATAGTAATACTTTGGTTGTTACTTAAAGAAACAAAATTTAAATTGTTGCATATATTATAGAAGTTTAAGACAAGTATTTTTTGATTTTGTACCCTTTTTAATATATAACAATAAATTATCATTATCAATTTATCATTGCCTTTTAATATTATTAGAGTCAATAGTTTAAAAAACATTGCATTATACTAATTTTAAGCAGCATATTTTAAAACCAATACAAACGTGTTGTTCACACGAGGAATTTGTAAAAGAAATGGGAAGTACTTAAGATGGGTTCATGATAGTGCGAATGGCGATAGTAATTTCCCTATTTCGCCTTCACATATATAGAGCATCAAAACATTTGAAGAAGCAACAAATGAGGAGAATCATTGAACCTATTGGTTCAATATGGCAAAGAAGCTTAGAGGCACACTTTTTTCATATGATTCACAATTTAATGGAATTAGGCCTGAAATAGGGAGCTGAAGAGTACCTTACGGCAATGTGTTAACAAATAAGATACAATTTTGCCAAGGGAAGAAGAGAAGACCTAAGGATTTTTCACTTGACGACCAGAGATGTGGCGGTAATTTTGACTCAATCCTCCGTTGCATAAGGTACCCTCTCATTTTCTTATATCTGTGTACTTACAAACATAAAGGAATGTGGTCAGTTACATGAATTCACCGCTAGTAATCAGCGACAGCGTTCTTCTTACGGCTTACGTGGTCCTTTTCTTTGTTGAAAGAGAAAAGGTGGATACGGTAACATAAATGTTAATATAATGAAGTGGTCCCACACCCTTGGGGTAAGTAAAGTTGATAGTGGTTGGTGGTAGGTCTATTCCATTGCATCTCTCTATATGCCAAAGTACCAGTTGTTGCTTGCGGTGTAGAGTCAGTGTCGCCTATTCCTGCAAAATCTTCATTTCCATAATTAGGTGGGATCACCATTCACTACTAGCTAGGTTACGTGATCCTCCTCACAATGTATGTCTCTCGACACCTAGACCCCTCTTTCAAATCTATATACCAATTCTACGCTTGAGGATTTTTTTAATACTAGTTAATATCCAAAATCAATGGCCCTTGTTTTCATGAAAGTTCAAATTGTGATTTTTAAGAAACAAAAATAACATCCGAATTCTAATTTCTAATTTTAAAGGATTAAATACTTCAATTTCAAAATGTACGAAAGTGTAGGCCTTACACTTTGGTTACAAGTGTGACAAAAAAGGTTAGGCCGGAGAAGATGGTTGTCCTATTGTCTTCTTTTTATTGCCATGGGCTATTTAGCTTAATACAAAAGGGATTGAGGAAAGGAAACGAGAGGAAAATAGGATCCACAATGATCCTACGTTGCATTATTCTCTTGCTAATATTTACAGCAGAAGTTAGAAGATGGCGTGTTTTATGTTACAACTATACTAGTATGCTACTGATGGTGATGATGAGGTGAATCGAAAACAAAAACGTCAGAAAGCAACACTTAGAAAGTCAAGTGCCTCAATTATATTATAACTATTATAACTATACTAGTATGCTGATGATGGGGTGAATCAAAAACGAAAACGCCAGAAAGCAACAATTAGAAAGTCAAGTTATACTAGTATGCTACGATGGTGATGATGAGGTGAATCAAAAACAAAAGCCCCAGAAAGCAACCATTAGAAAGTCAATTTCCCCTTTTTCTTTCAACCTAATCCTCTTTTTAACATAAAATACTGCCAAACCAATGCATTATTATATTATTTCAATTATACTTAAAATTATTTATGTGCCCGTCTACGCGTAATCGAAACTAATAATTAAATCCAAGTTAATGAGATATCTTTGACGTCCGCTACTCGGTCGGTGAACAAAATGTCGAAACTTACCTTCTCTCTCTTCTAAAGCTCACTCTTCAACACCAGACCACAATTGCCCGTCTGTCTCTCGCGATTATCCCACGACATTGCCGCCGGGATACCAGATTCCGGCCCCCAGGTCCTTTCCACTCATATCCTGCTTGTCTCTCCACACTCATTGTTTGTTGACGAAATTCTGCTTTATCTTTTAGGAACTCCACTTTGTGCTCCTATTTCTCTCTCTTTCAGTTGCTTAATCGAGTCTATTTCTTCTTTCTCCCTCTTTTCGCTTTATGATTTTTTAAAAAAGTAAAAATGTAGTCTTTCTGAAAGCTTTTTGGATCTTTTTTCTTTTTCTTTTTTGTTTTGTTTCTACAACTAATTAAAGATCACACCTTTTGGCTTTGTTTTACGTTTGTTTCTGTGATTCTTAACTGCTCTCTATGTTTTTTTTGTGTGTGTAATTTCAGCGTATAAAACAAGTAATTGCTCCCTTGATTTATGTTATTCGGATAGCGAAAGCTCGGACCTTGGTCTACATTTAGGTGAATGTTGCTTAAGATCTTGCTCGGTTTGTATGTTTTCATTATATTTTTTCGGGATTGGAGATTAATTGAGCTCACTCTGGGATTTTATTCCATAGACAGGGGTACTAAACGCTGACGCTTGATTGCGATGGATCATGAGCGATTATGTCAAATATGCACTCTGAATTGAATTAAGTATGTTATCCTTTTATTCACTAACTTTCGCTTTAATCAAGGCCTTTGTTGTGATTTGATTGGCTTCTTCTGTTTGCTTAACTAACGGTTCCTTCTCTATCTCTCACTCTCTCGAGGCCTGTGCCAATCTACCAGCTTTCCACCCTTAATCTGTAGCTTTCTGTCATCAAATTCCTGGGTCATGCTTGCTTTTAACTTATTTGAATATGTTTATCTTGAAGCTTTTTAGAAGAGATGTGGGTTTGATTGTTAGAGATAATGCTTTTGCCAATGGTCAGTTTCCTTTGCCCGTCGAGGTTTGCTGATAAATCTTACAGGTTAGCTGAAAAGAGCTTATGCTTGAATTTGGCTTTTTAAGTTTCCTGATTCTGTTTCAGAGCCTTTTCCCTAAATAAAAAAATTTAACACCACTTGTATTTCTTGCTTCTTGTGATTTCTGTTGTACTGAGTATTTGTTTATGAACATTCTCATACTCTGTAATCATCTGTTTCTTTCCTGAAATAACTTTACTGTTTTAGCTTCTTCTTGCTCTCTGTTTACAGGCCAATTGACTGACACGAAGTTTGTGGTTCTTTTATAACAGGTTTAAAGATGATAGGGCTGCAAAATAGAAACGCTAAAAACATAGATAGACCTTTTCCTGGATGCTTAGGTCGGATGGTGAATCTTTTTGATATGAGCAATGGCATTTCTGGGAAAAGGCTACTCACTGATAAACCTCATTTTGATAGTAATGTTTGTTATTTCTTATTAATTTCTTAGCGTTTTTCTTTTTTCTTTAAAAGAGTTGTATTCGTTGTGTACTTCCCTCTTATTGGCTGATTTGGGCCATTTAAACTCTCCAAGAAAACCCAATTTACAACTATGCAGTTTTATTGTCTATTAATAATCACTTCTCTGATATCCATTCATTCTGTTGCCTTTGATGGCTAAGTTGATGTTTAAAGCGTCAAATTAGATGCATGGACAGAAGTTTTTATCATTGGATTTAACTAAGCTAGTGTCCTCTGAAAAGTGTGTGAAATGAGATTGAAGTAATCTTGCACTATGTGTGGTTGATGATTTAGATCTTGACATCAGCGGGGATAATGTTTAGTTGTTGACAATGTGTGATTTGCAGGTTCTTCGTTCTCAAGAAGTCGGTCAGGTGTTACCAGAGTGTTGAGTCCAGCAGATGAAATAGAGGATAAAATGGTGAAAAAAGGGATAATTTTTTTTTAAAAAATTGGGGTATTAATGTTGCATAAATGACAGAGAAATTTGTGAGAATTCCCACCTTTGTATCATTTAAGTGATTTCTGGTTCTCTGCTGTGCATTTTTTTTTCTGCAGATGGTGGCAGATTTAAGAAGAAGCTATTCAAACAAGAAAGTAAATGGGACCCCTATGAAGACACTCATAGCCCAAGAGATGTCCAAAGAAGTGGAGTCCAAGCATAATCCACCTAATGTTGTTGCTAAGTTGATGGGACTTGATACCCTCCCAGTTCAGCAGCCTAATTCAGGTACTCGAGGAGGCCACATGAAAGGTTATTCAAGACGTTCTTTAAGTCACTCAGGAGTACTTATGGATAGCTGGGAGCAAGATCTTGGCATCTTGGAGAAGCAAATGCATTGTGAAGCTCACCACTGTCATGAACAAAATCAACAAAAAGATGTACCTGTAATCTGGCAGCAGCCCCAGGAGGTGAATGCCAGAGACAGCTCAGCACAAAAGGGAAGATATAATGAAAATGTCGATGAAAAAGGGATGGCTCTCATTCGCCAGAAGTTCATGGAAGCAAAATGTTTGGCAGCAGATTGCCAGTCCAAGGAATTCCGAGAGGCAATTGATGTTTTAAGTTCCAATAGAGACTTGTTGCTCAAGTTTTTGGAAGAACCAAATTCCATGTTTTCCCGGGCACTGAATCACATGGAGTCTATTCCTCCAGCCTCTGATACAAAGCATATCACTGTTCTTAAACCCTCCAAACTGATTGATAATGAAAAAGTTATGTCGAAGAAGAGTGACAAGCAAGTAAAGAAAACTAACCAAATGGGTTATGCTACTGGTTATCAGACAAATGGTAACAGTTATTCTGCTAGTTTTTGCAATCAGAAGGTTGATGACTGCCCTTCTCAACCGACTCGAATAGTAGTGTTGAAGCCTAGCCCAGGAATCACTCGTGACTTTAAGGCTGTGGTTTCACTGCCTTACTCCTCAACAAGAATAATCCAGTGTGAAGATACCTATGACGAACCTGAAGATGATGGGGCACGAGAATCGACAGAGCTTGCAACAGGCTGTCGGATCCCTAGCGATGGTAGGGATGAAACTCTCCTTTCTTCAGTTTTTTCAAATGGTTATATTGGTGATGACAGTTCATTTGATAAATCAGAAATTGAATATGCTGACGGAAATCTGACTGAATCAGAAATCATGTCACCAACATCTAGGCATTCGTGGGATTACATAAATGAGTTTGGAAGCCCATATTCTTCTGCCTCCTTTAGTCGTGTTTCATGTTCGCCAGAGTCATCTGTTTGTAGAGAGGCAAAGAAGCGACTTTCTGAAAGGTGGGCAATGATGACATTAAATGGAAGTTCTCAGGAGCAAAAAGACACTTGCAGGAGCTCTAGCACACTGGGGGATATGCTTGCACTTTCAGATGTAAAATGTTCTGTGAGATTGGAGGGAGAAGTTAGTAACAAGCAACAAGAGCCTAGAGGATCCACTTGTTACTTAACTAGTGACTTGAACAAGGAGGAAGGTGTGGCTAGTTCACCTAAAAACCTTCTGAGATCAAAATCTCTACCTGTGTCTTCTGCAGTACTTGGTGCCAAGATTAATGTTGATATTTCAGATCCTGAGGCTGGTAAAATGCAAGTTCCTAAAGAAGTGATTGAGTCAAAGAGCTCAAAGTCATCTTTTAAGGGGAGAGTTTCTAGTTTATTTTTCTCTAGGAATAAAAGAAGAAATGAAGAAAAATCTGCCCCTTCTCAGATCAAAGACGAACTTCAAGCTTCTAACTCTGAGACACTTAGTTCACCTGTACATCTCCCTGGAAAACTTGGCGGTGATGTAACACAATGTGCTAATACTGCTTTTGAAGTTTATTCATCTGGTCTCCAAGGATCGACAATCAAGACAACTAATCCGGATTTGATGGGCATGGAAACAACCAAGGAGGTATTCATTCTTCTATTCATCTCGTAATTTTTAAACAAAAGAAGGCTTAGTTTCCCAGGAGGTTTTCATTATTCTATTCATCTTGTAATTTTTACTGGTACAATGTAAGTTTATTATACTCCCACGTGTTATTTTCAGTCATTTGTCTATGTTTGCAGTTTTGTTGTATCTGTGTCATTCCACTGGTGTGGTAACTACGCTGCTGAAGAGATAAATGCATAATAATTAAGCAGACTTATTTGCATGATTCTATATTGTTATTGATCAATGTGCATCCAGTATAGGAATATATGCTTTGGCGGTATTTATAAGTGGAAACAAATTTTTATGATATTTTTCTCATCTTTCCTTAATCATGTTTTTTAAGAGTGGGATTGCTCAAGGCATAGAGTAAGTATTTAATTTCAATATTAATTATTTATACCATATTTGTGATGCAGTGATTTGTGTAGTGTTTATTTCTATCATCATATCTTGAGAACATCATTGTCGTCATATAATGGCACCAAGAATAATGTTCTATTGCTTAAACTGCAATGATGTCTTTGGTTGGGCGATGATTCTCATTTTCCCCTTCATTAAATGACTGTAACCTTAAGTTATTCATATTTACAACATATGGAAAACTTGCAGAGAGTTTTATCTGTGGCAAAACCATTGTTGCCTGGGAATGCTAGTGAGAACCAGGATCAGCCAAGTCCAATCTCAGTTTTGGAACCCTTATTTGAAGAAGATAACATAATTCCAGAGGCTTGTATCAACATGAAGTCAGAACGTCGGGGTAAGGTCTCTCTTAGGCAGAACTCTTGGAAGTCTTTTAGATGTGTACCTCATTTAGGCATTATATTTATCCATTTTTGGGTCTTTGTGAATAAAATCCTTGTTTATTGGTTTAACAGGAGTTGCAATAATGTCTCCCAAGTCTAATTTGATTGACAAGTCACCGCTTATAGGTTCGATTTCAAGGACATTATCATGGGATGATACTCGTTCTGAAATGGGGACCCCATTTCCATTAAATACGTCTTCAGCAGCCTCAGTTGCTGAGGAAGCAGAACAGGACTTGTTTTCCTTGGTTCAAACACTAATATCAGCAGCTGGCCTCGGAGATAAGGTACAGATCCACACATTTTATGCCGGATGGCATTCACCTGAAAGCCCACTCGACCCATCATTAAGAGACAAATATGCTAATTTCAATGACAAGGAGCTTTTGCATGAAGCAAAGCGCAGACAAAGACGATCCAATAGAAAGCTTGTGTTCGACTGTGTTAATGCAGCAATAGTGGAATTCACAAGTTATGGATCAGACAGGAGTACAAGTTGCAACTGTCAGAACAGGACGAAAGAAGGATCATTGGCCGTGCTTGTGGACCACGTGTGGTCCCAAATTAAGGAATGGATTAGTATTGGGGATGATGGGGACAGCAGCAGCCTGGTGGTGGAGAAAGGTTTAAGAAGTGAGGTTGTAGGGAAGGGATGGGCTGACAGTATGATAATGGAATTGGATAATTTAGGTAGAGAAATAGAAGGGAAGTTAATTGAAGATCTTGTGGAAGAGGCTGTTGTGAATTTTGTCGGATAGGCCGTGATGATTTTTTGTTTCTTTTATATTGTTGTATCTTATCTCTGTGTATTCAATTTCCAACCGTAGTGGTTTTCTTTTGTTCAACGAGGCAAGTGTATTCATAAAAGCAGTTCCAGCTAATTTTAGTTACTATGTGGCGGTTATGAAGTATCAAATGTCATGCTATGTGTATGTCCCCGCTGCATTGCTGTCTGAGTCTGACCACCAAAGAAAAGACGCACTTCACGGGCCAATTTGTGGTATCGCTGACCCCGGTGCGAACCTCTTAGTTCTTCAATGCATAACCAACCAACCAAACACATCGTGTACTTATTCAATTGACATTTATTTGAATGATGTCTTCCAAAAGGCTTGGATTTATGTTTTGGCACATCTTAGGTAGAAAGAAAGAAGCAAATTTTACCCACCATGTCTGGCCTTATATTGTTTGTGGAACAAAAGTTGTGGATATTATATTAGCATTTCCAGCTACTACTAAACTACCGGTCAACACAAATATCACTAAAACCTGACAGGACAATTGAACTGTGTGTAAAATTCTATAAGCTCAGCCCACCGACCAAAATCCATAATTCTGATTCGCCACCTCACTGTCAGAATATCCACAAACAAACTACAAATGTAGCAGAGATCGTACAATCTTCTTGTACCTGTCACTCACAAACGAAACATCTCTGTTGTGGCTCATAATCAACATATTACTTGTTCAAAAACTTGGCACCGTTTCTTTTAAGCTGACATTCCTGAACTCATGCTGCAGTAGTTGGGTCCATTTAATAATAGATAGAAGCCCGATCGCGTGAGTCGGTGCATGTATCGTTCTATCCATTTAACTTGGAGAATTTGTCCCACGGGATTCTGTGCTGGGTTGGGCAACAATGGATGGTCAAAGGAGTGGGATTTATTTCCACGTCATATTCTTATCATTGCTTTTCATGTTTCAAAGCACATCCTTTGTTCAACTCCTTCAGATCCTTACGAGCAGGGACGGATCTAAAAATTTTTTTGAGTGGGAGCAAAATTTTATTAGAAGCAAAAAAAAATATTAGTGGGGCAAAATTTGGATGAGAGCAAAATTTTAATTTTTTTATAAGTTAAAAATTTTAAAATAATAATTTTTTCATGTAAATTTTTTTTGAGTCAGTGGGGGAGTGGCTCCGTCCCTACTTACGAGCATTCTCACCTCCATGACCACAAAAATTAGGCAACAAATGTGTTAATTTAGGCTTAAGTTCAAAAGTAACAAGTTCAACCAAATTAGGAAAGATAATGTATAAAAGTCTTTGGGTTAAGTCTACTGCAAAAAACTCTCTTAATGTTCTCAGATTAGCCATTGTTTTTTCAATTTCAAACTCTTGTTGTACTTCCGGAGTTATTCTTACTTCCCCTGTAGTCTTCGGATCAACTTGTATAGGTTCACTATGAAAAGATCTTGTTACTACCGTACACTAAAACTAACGATCAAGTAAAAATTAAGAAATAACTAAAAGAAACGATTATAAACAAATATATATACAAAACACCAATTGAAATCAAAAGTAAAAACTAAAGCACCACATTCTCCAACAATGACTCCAAAATTGATTATGTGTGTCGAATGCATCACAAAATAGCCAAACTCTGCACACTAAAATTTATAGTTGTGGTGAGTCAGGATCGAATTCACAGAAAATGTATGTGTAATTTTTTCAATGAAAAAAATTGATGTTTAAGATAAACAAAAGTGGTTTTGATTGGATGCAATTGAGGAAGTAAAATTTAAACTAAAAAACAAATTAAAGAAAATAACCAAAAATGATGAAAAAGATAAATGTGTTTAGAATCCGACTCTTAGATCAATCTCAGCCTGCACACAATTACTCATATTTCATTGTTATAATGTTTTTACACCTCTCTTAGAACTATTAGTCATAGATTAACGACAAGTTCCATTAATCCCGATTTTCCTTTAGGCCGTGTTTAATTAAGACAAACTCTTTAATTAAACTTAACTATTGAACAAGCTAGAACAAGTTCTCTAAATTTAATTAGAGAGTCGTATTATGAATAAGGAAAACAGACCAATCTAAGCAGTAAACACACAAGTTTGGGTTATTCAACCTATGTTACGTTGTTCTTAATGATTCACTGTCTTTAGTAGCTACAAACGAATCTACAACATAGCGATTACATATTATATTGAAGATTCTAGCAATGGATTTTCATTCAATTATCTCAGAGTTCAAATTTTACTATCTCATAATGCAAGTTTGTGCTTATCAAACCTTAATCTCTTCAAACAAGGAGTATACCTCATACTTCCACTGTGCAACTCTGACGTTCAATAAAAATATCTTGTCCATTTCTAATACTACAAAACACTTATGTGACTCATAACTCAATCTAGGACTTTATTAGTTTCTAAAATATCCATGTTATACTTGTTCAAAGGTCTTATACCTAATTCTCATTATTCTCCCAATCATCAATTATAATTATCTATAAAAGAATAGCTATAATTTCTAATGAGACAATTCTCAATTATGGATCAAAACTTATCACAAAAATTTCCTTGAAAATTTTACCACCATTTTCACTCATCCGATTTTCAATAAATAAAACAATTGACTTACATCAAAAGAAACTTAAAATAATGAATGTTCAATACTTAGAATCGATATACTATTATACACACAATTGAAAGCTTACATCAAATTGATCATTACTACAATTAATAACATTAAAAAATAGAATTCTCCTAAAAATATCGTTCAATCACCCATCATGATTAAAGATTCCATCACAATGTCATCCATTACATTACTTTGTATGACTCCAAAAATCACCTTACAATCAAGAATAAACTTGAACTTAAAAACAAAATTTATGCTGAGATTGATATTTATTCTAATAAATCACTCTCTAAGGTCATAACATTTAAACATATCAAAATTCAGTCACCAGTTACTCGTATCAATAATTAATCCTCAACTAATTCAACCATAATGAGTAATTTCATCATCCAAATATATTCACAAATTATTTTCTAGTATTAAAAGGATAAATAACCTAATAAATTTTTGTAATTATCGAGTCAAAGAAACTAAATAACTTGTATACCATATTCTTAGTACTTTTCTAGCTATCATGGTTGATATGCTAAGAGATGGGAGCATTCTACATTTCCTGCGAAATACTAAATCTAACTTCCCATATGTACTAATCATAATTTCCTTTAGAAGCAATCCACATCGATAAAATGCCCTACTAGTCAATTCCCTTCCTAATAGGGTGGTTAGAGCGAACTGAAAGAGTGTTCGATCAGATGGATTGTGAAGCAGATGAGAGATTTGACTATGCTGTCTCACTACTGCAAAGTCTTGCATACCAGTGGTGGAAGACTGTCCCGGGCAGTACCACCAGACCTTGTAGTTTGACCTAGAGTGATTTTCTGAGAGTCTTCCGAGCGAATTACATGCCGAAGATTTATATGGACAGAAACATGAAAGAGCTTATGGATCTGAAACAAGGCAGGCTCTCAGTAGCGGAGTATGAAATAAAGTTCAATGAGCTGATGGGGTATGCAATTGCACTGATCCCAACTGAAGAAGATAAATGTAGATGATTTGAGGATGGTTTGAATAGGAGATCAGGACGAGGCTTGCTATTTCTAATTTGGGTAGCCTTACGGAACTTCGGGCAGCCTCAATCAGAATTGAACAGTTGTTGAAGGATAGTCAAGGAAAGAGTAGACGGGAAGATAGAGGTAGGAGGCAAGATGAATTTCAGATTGATTCTGACAGAAGTTTCGAGAAACGTCAAAACAGATTGTCTCGACTCCAGACTAGATCGAGACAATCAGGATCCCGTTCAAGAAGTGAATTTGTCCAAATTGGGAGAGGTAATGGACAAATGTCCTCTAACCAGTCTCAACAACTTCCTGAGTGTGAGTACTGTGGAAAAAGGCATGGTGGTGAATGTTGGAGAGAAACTGGGGCTTATTTTCGATGTAGCTCTTATGAGCATCAGATCAAAGATTGTCCAGAGATGCCAATATCATAGTTTGAAGCTAGAGGAGGAGCTATGATTGAAACTTCGGCTCAACAGAGTGGGGTTGGCAGACCTGCACAGAGAGACAGAGGTAGAGGTAGAACTCAGTTAGCAGGGCCCAGTGTGAGGACTGAGATGCGGAGTAACGAGTCGCAATCTTAAGCCAAGGTCTATGCTATCAACACACAGGAAGTGCCGAACTCTCCAGATGCGGTAGCAGCTGTAGTGAATATTTTTCATTTTGAAGTATATGCATTAGTAGATCTAAGATCTACAAATTCATCCATCGCACCACATTTGGCATCAAGTTCATGAGGTAGCCACATGGGAAACGGAGAATAATGTGAGACCTTAGTACCCCTACCTTTTTGATCAATTAGATAATAATTTTGAGGACGAAATTTTTGTTAGAAGGGGAGAGTTGTAAAATCCTGTTACCCATGTTAAGGCTAGAATAGCGAATTATGAGAAATCACTGAGAAATTAGGAAAAATTAACGTCATGCATAAGTTAAGTGTGACGTGCACATTTTTGCACATTTATATAACTGTACATGCATTAATTGACATTTTTCGAGTATAATTGGACTGAGTTATGATTTTTGGGAAATTTGTGAATTTGGAATTTATTTATATTGGAAATTTTATTAATTAGAGGAATTATATATTTGTGAATTTTGGTGAATTTAGGATTTATTTCAGAATTTATAGAGTGTTATGGAAAATAGGAAAAAGGAATCAAAAGATATTTAGAGATAATTGGATTGTAAAGATGGGAGTTAAAGAGTTTAG
>JANZLC010000004.1:16512032-16533521 GCA_026413385.1 Erythroxylum gracilipes
CTCATTATCATAATCTCCATTATGATGGCAAGTGTATAAATTTAATCAAGGACTTATCATATTAGAATAATAAACAACAAACGTAATATGATAATAAAATCATTTACCATGTTATTAATCAAAATTAATTATTACAAAACTAAAGTGTTCAATCTATTACATAACGATTGGATCATGGGCATAATTCCAACACCTGGAATTGAGCGGGAATTGCTTGGGGCCATCATCCAACTCATGAATGAATCTTTCCTGACTGAATTTCAGCGTAATGGAAGTCACCTTTGGTTCTTCCATAGTCAGTTGCGCCAGACTACGATGATGATCCCTTTCTAACATACTGACAGTAAAATTTGTAAAGTTTAACGTTAGTCAGTAGCTGATAGGATAACGATCTTTATTTCCCTATGTTTTGGTCATGAAAGATGAGGGGAAAGGAATTGGTAGAGCATCACTTTCCATCTAATTTTTAGTTAGGGAAGGAAAAAGGGGATTAAGCCATCCCATCTTTGGGAAGCGAAAGCTGAGAGAGTTGGTCTGAAGATGGCTTGTCCGTGAAGAATCTATGAACTAGCATCATGATGGTGGCTTGTTTTGTTGAATTTTTCTTTTTTGGTTTGAAAAATATGATGATGGCTGGTTGCTAGCTCCTTTTCCTCCTTTATTTTATTAGTAATAGCTGTAAACATCCTCGTAAAAGTGTCATCATAATCCTGACATTCACTTCATCGTAGTTGTAGGAAATTAACTTTCTCGTACACCTCAAGCAATTGCTCCTGTGTTTTGCAAAGCAAAACGACCTTATATATATATTATTGTTGGGAAATCTGGCATAAACCAACAATTATATATATATATAATATATATATAGTGGTTATGTCGTATAAAGTAAACTGTTAGCCAGCTGAATCTGATGGAGCAGAAGTTAACGTAGGCAGCTTTACCTGTTATCTTTTCTTTTTCCTTTTTATTTGGCTATGATGTTGGTGTGCCTTTGTCATGACGTAAATCTTCTGTTTGTAATTGTATTTGCTTATGTTAATCGACCCCTTTTGAAGCATATATCTCAAACTCATAAGATATTGTTGAACTAACATTATAAAGTAGATCGAATGACCCCTTATCCAACTTCCTATTAAGCTGCATTTTATGACCTGTTACCAATGCTTAATTTTGCAGACTTCCATTATTAATCTCTAACCAACTTCCTATTAAGCTGCATTTTATAACCTGTTACCAATGCTTAATTTGCAGAGAATTCCATTATTAATGTCTTGAACAACAGGAGAGTGAAAGAGACGAAATGGCCGCTTGTTGATTTCTTCAAAGGCAAAGAATATTTTCTTACTCAGGCTCGTGATCCTTGAAATTTACTGCCTGCTGCTGCTAGATAGCATGCATTTTGACCAACTACTTCAGCCTGTTCAAGTATGATCACTATAAAAATTTGGATCCAACCAGTTGCTTTATTGGACGAACCTACCCAAAAAAACTTAGTAATATCTTTCCCAATTTTTCATGCCACAGAACAGAACGTAACTTTGCAATTATTGGAGAGCGAGCGAGCGAGGGAACGTAAACATCGTCGGATTGGGATGGATGCGTTGCTTTACCAACTTGATTACTGGTTTATTAGATTTCAGCTAATTTGTAAAATATGTTCTAAGCAAATTACAAAAGGTAAGGTGTCTGATTAGCAACACTTTTTGGAGAAGATTTATTAAAAATTTTCTGATTATGAAAATGAAAATTACTGTTTTTAAATGGTAGATTTCTTTCTCTATTTCCATGGTTTTTGTTTTCATTTTTAGATTTAGTAAATTTTTTGGTTGAATTTATAGTTTTTATTTTGGTTTCTTTTTCATATTATAACTTAACAAAAATAAAAAATATTATTTAATTTCTGTGCATAATATGATTTTATTATTAACTAAAGCTAAACTATTTAATAGTATACATGAAACTCTTTTTAGCATTTATTAAGAAAAGAAAAGGAGTGATAATTATTAGGTAGTCTTGGGTAAGTGTTTAGCTAGAGTGCAAAACAAACAAAAGAAAAAGGTCATCTTCCTTCAGGATTATGAAGTTGAAGCAAGCTCATCATAATTATTAGGCTATGATATGATAGCCTTATTTCTTAAAGGAAAATTAAGTTAACTGTAACGCTTTCAATCACATGATTTTGGAGGCATTTTGCAAAAACAACTTATCAGTTATTTTTTAACTTATTCACTAAAAGTTAACTTTTTGAATATTTTAAAAAGTTATTTTTAACTGTAACCCTTTCAGTTCCATGATTTCATATACCTCTACTTGCTTAAAGTAACACCGCTCATACTTACGGGTCAGCACAAAATAACTATGACCCGACCCAAATAAAGCCACATGGATCTCCATACCCCACCTTAAAAGCACACAATGTCGCAGACTCGCTAATTAACTAAATCCCAGATGCGGTGGCTAATTCCCATTGTACCCCACCTAAACGAAGTGAAATCTGGAGATCATCGTCTTTGTCGATACAAACTCTCTCTCTCTCTTCTTAATTTAATCTCCCTTACATTTAATTACTCACACTTCACTCCAGTTCATTCACTTTAATTTGATTATCTGGAAACCGCTAGCCAGATCTGAGCTCCGTCGCAGCAGATCCCGGGTGACTAGTGGAGGTTTCGAGAATGGATGAGGTGCTGGAACTGGCGCGTGCCAAGGACACCAAGGAGCGGATGGCCGGAGTGGAGAGACTGCACCAACTTCTCGAAGCTTCTAGGAAGAGTTTAAGCGTTGCGGAAGCAATGTCGCTGGTCGACTGCTGCTTGGATCTTCTCAAGGACAGCAACTTCAAAGTCTCTCAGGGCGCTCTGCAGTGTCTGGCGTCCGCTGCCGTCCTATCCGGCGACCATTTGAAGTTGCATTTAAATGCGCTTGTCCCCCCTGTGGTCGAGCGTTTGGGCGACTCTAAGCAGCCCGTCAGAGACGCCGCTAGACGCTTTTTGCTCACTCTTATGGAGGTCCGTATTTTGGACAAGTGTATAGTTCGTATATGTCACTTTGTATTTGGTTTTGCATGAATTAAAGTTAGGATTCTTTTTGGACTTCTCTACAATTTCATCTATTGCATGAAAATTGTTGACAAATGAATTGGAAATGAGGGCGTGAGTACGTGATTTCAAAATTCAGGTTTCTTCTCCTACGATAATAGTTGAGAGAGCAGGCACTTTTGCTTGGACACACAAGAGCTGGAGAGTCAGAGAAGAGTTTGCTCGCACTGTCACCTCTGCTATTGGTCTTTTTGCATCCACCGAACTCCCACTTCAGCGGGCTATTCTTCCTCCTGTATGTTAAAACAAAATGCTCTTTTCGTTATATTTAAATTATCATGGTTTGAAACGAATATTTGAAATTTCTATGGTTATCAGATTTTACAGATGTTGAATGACCCAAACCCTGGTGTTAGGGAAGCAGCATTATTTTGCATTGAGGTTTGTGGGATTAATGGCATGGTTGTGTCTACTGAGTGGAATTTTCGTTGCTGGTGTTAGTTGGGGAGATGGAGATACATGATTGTTATCTAACCAATTTTCTTTCAGGAAATGTATGCACAGTTTGGAACTCAATTTCGGGATGAGCTCCATCGACATAACATTCCTACATATATGGTGAGCTTCTAACCAACATTATACTTGTACCATCTTGCACCTCCCCTGTCACACCTTGAATAGGATGTGCTAGTGGAAATCACTCTTAGCCTTTGGTGATTGTGTTTGACATATTATTGACCAGAATGTGCTGAATGAAAATGATTGTAATCTCCTTTCGCTCCATAGAAAAGGATTTTTCACTTCATTTTAAACTTGTGCTGACATCTAACTGCAGATCAAAGATATCAATGCGAGGCTAGAAAAGATTGAACCACAAGTTCACACTTCTGAAGGGGTTATGGGTAATTTTGCTATTGTAGAAACAAGGCCCATGAGTTTTAAACCTAAGAAAAGTAGTCCAAAGGCTAAGAGTTCTTCAAAAGAGATGTCTCTATTTGGGGGTTAGTATCTTTCAATCTAATATTTCACAAGATGTTCAAGTATGACCTAAATATTTGTTATAATTATAAACTATGCTTCGAGCGATGCTTTTTATGTTTGTATTACCTTCCATATTTTTTCTTTCAGTCTAATATTTCACAAGATTTTCTATTGGCTTTGCGTGTGTAGTGATCAATTTCATTTTTTAAAGAAATTCTATAAATATTTGTTTATCCTTTTGGAATAAGGTGACGAACTGTTTGTTAGTTTTGGTTGCTCCCAAAAGCTTATGTGTGAAGTCACATTTTCTTGTAGAAAATCTTTTGCATATATAATTATATTGAGTATGCTTTGGAAATCTTTTGAGCATTAACAAAAATGTGCATTTCTCTTCATGGCATCCATTGAGATCCCTTTTTCTTTTAAAACAGCTGCAAATGATCTAATAGAGAAGCCTATTGAACCTGTTAAAGTTTACTCAGAAAAGGAGCTAATAAGGGAATTTGATAAGATTGCTTCAACCCTTGTTCCTGAAAAGGATTGGTCTATTCGCATAGCAGCCATGCAAAGAGTTGAAGGCCTTGTTTTAGGAGGTTTGCCACTTCTTCCTGTCTTTTTTCTTGTTAATTTGATCCTCATTTTGAAATTTTTTTACCCATTTATTATGTGGGTATTGTGCGAAGAAATGGTTACTAGTTTGGTCTACAAGTGTTTGGCAACATCCTGCATATTGTTTGGAAAAATTTGTGACATGTGTTAGGAGGTTTATCTCCTTCTATAGTTGTATAATTCTCTCTAGACATCTATCTTTGGTAGATTTTTGGTCATTATGCGAGTGATATTTTAAGTACTTGTGCTTGTTGTATGATTTAATGTCTTTGATGTATATAAGTGAAAAGAAAACAAGTGTTTATATTACTTTCTTAGTGTTTGACGTTTTTAGGTTACTATTTCATCCTTCAAAGACGTATTTGATCATTGATTCTTTAGATAGTCATGATGTAGTTCTCTATGTGTGGATCTCGTGCTTATACATGAATCCGTCTATTGCTTCATTATGCCTATTTTGTTTCCCTCATATGTGAATTTGTTTGAGAATGATATTCGTTGGAGCATAACAATTGCAATACAGTTGTAGGCACTTATAAAGTCTACATTCCCTTTGCTTGTATTTCCTTGTGCGTGTTGCAAATGAGTTTGCTTTCTGGCTTTTAGCTTTCTATCCATATATGTCATTATCAAACTTGTTCATTCATGAAATCAAAATAACATATGTACTGTTATTTCCCCCTCTTTTTGTGCTTTCTTTATCCACAAACTCTTTACACTCCATTTTTCCTTTATTGAATTTGTTAATAAGTTGGGTTTATTTGGATAAAGTTGAGAGTTTAACATGCTTAACTATTTTAGGTGCTACTGATTATCCATCTTTTGGGGGCCTTTTGAAGCAACTTGTTGGTCCACTAAGCACCCAGTTATCAGATCGAAGGTCTAGCATTGTCAAACAGGTATAGTTAATTCTTCTACTTTTGTGGGATGATTTATACAATTGGTCTTATGTTGTCTTCTCCTCTGGGAGGCTAATCCCAAGTAATAAGAGGCTTTATTTGAGTGTTTGCTTTTGAGGAAACTAGTAGATTTCCTTTTCTTGGCTTCTAAGTGATGGTTTGTGCAATCTCTCTCTCTCTCTCTCTCTCGCGGAAATGGAAGGGGGAATAGATTTTGGAAAACTTGGTGAGGACAATTGATTTGATAAATATTTTAGAAATGGAATGTGGAATTTAGTGTGCCTTACATAGGAGATAATATATGTGCGTGCAATCTCTCATAGTTAAATTTGGAGTAGTATATGGAATGTTTGGGCACTTTAGAATGCAATATGATTAGTAATTTAAACTTTAACTTGTCACTCATTTAAATGATCTTTCAATTGCATGTTCACATGTAGCTGATTCTAACATGGTATTTTACTTTTCTAGGCTTGCCATCTATTATGCTTTTTGTCAAAGGAGCTCTTGGGAGATTTTGAGGCATGTGCTGAGATGTTCATCCCTGTAAGTACTTCCTCTTTCCATTTTTTCTCTGTTTACATATGAGCCTTTTATTACTATTTGTTAGGTTTTGGACTATTTTTTATGTTGTTATTATAATCAGGTCCTATTCAAGCTGGTTGTTATAACTGTGCTTGTAATTGCAGAGTCTGCTGACAGCTGCATAAAAACGGTGATAACTTACTACCTTTCTTTCTTTAAATTAGTTGTTGTAGCTTTCTTATATGAAGACATTATTCTCATTGCATAGTTTTTTGCACTTCAGATGTTGTGTAATTGCAAAGTTTCTCGTGTGCTTCCTCGTATAGTTGATTGTGCAAAGAATGACCGCAGTGCAGTTCTTCGTGCAAGGTATTACAGTGGAACTTGTTCTTTATTATTTTTCTTTTGCATGTTTGATATGTCACATTTACATGTATTGGGAACTACAGATGTTGTGAATATGCATTGTTGATTCTTGAACATTGGCCTGATGCTCCAGAAATACAACGGTTAGCTGATCTTTATGAAGATTTGATAAGATGTTGTGTTGCAGATGCAATGAGTGAGGTACTTCAATTAAGAATGTTTCAATTCTTTGATATTTGTGCATAGATTTTTCTTGAAATTCTTTCTTGGCTTTTTGACTTTGCTATTATTTCATGCTTCCACTATGAAAATCTGATAATATTTGATGGTAATATTTCACTAAGTTGATGGTAGATAATAAATTTAATTATTCTCTTAGTAGTAGGAGCTATGTAATTATGGAGTTTTAGTCAACAAAATGGATCTCTAAACTAACAAAGATGTGTATAAGGCAAGCTTTTGGAATTATGCATGGATAACATTCTCAAAAGAATTTTCTTTTTTTGCCTTCTCTCTAGATATGCCTCGTGTCCCTACTATGTCTCTTGCCTTTTTTAGTTGACTTCCTACAACTTTCAAATTAAAGTTATCTGTTTAGGTAATGAAACTAGGCAAGACTTCTCCTACCTGACTTCTCTTCATTCTTTCCTCATTGTTGAAGCTACTTCAACAATGGAAACTAGGTACGGCTCTTGATAAAACCAAGCTGAAAGTGATTTTTGTTTGGGTTCATTTCCATAATATTCCTGTGGAATATTGAAGCACTTTGGTATTAAGCTACCCAGCAAGTTCAATTGGAAAACCATCATGCATATATGGAAACACTGCTGCATTGAGTAGAGTAGGCTATTTAAGAATTTGTATTGAAGTGGAAATAAGCAAGGAGCTTCCTAAAACACTTAGCTTGAAGAGATCGGATGAAAATGGGGCATTATATGACATTGAAACTTTAGTTTCATACTGGTACAAACCTGCTTAGCCAAAAGAGAAGTCAATCTGAAGACCTACTACAAAGCTTTTCTTAAGAGGGGATTATGAGATATTGATTTTTTTTTTTTTTTTTGGGGGGGTGGGGGGTTGGGTGGATGATTATAGCAACAACTATGAAAAATTGCAAGAAAAAAGCACGATTGAAATGAAAAACCAAAAGAGATATGCAATCAAACCCATGAGACTTTAAATGAGAGAAATGTGCAAACAATTGGCTAGCTGGGAGATTCTTCTGACAGCTCACAACAACCAACAAAAGGAATTGAAGAGGAGCTGGGAAGGAATAGAAAAATAGGATTGGAGTTGAAGGAGGTCTCTCAGGTGGGGAACTCCATCATAGAAGAATATTTGCCTTTGGAAATTAATGCTACTGATACAAGTCACAGTAAGACAAACATAGGAAGAATTTTCACCGAGCAGTAGAAGAAGATCAAGAAGAAAACCTGAGGGGAAGGTTCAAAGTGGATTGAAAAGATAACTTTATGTCAATAGTAGCTTGGAATCTTAGGGTATTGATTCCTCTATGAAGCAAGTTATAAAATATTGATAACAGAAAAGTTAACGTTGGTAGGGTTGTTGGAAGAAAAATAGAGGAAAGTAAACTCAAAGGAAGCCTATCGTTTTCTGATAAGTCCTAAATAACATTGACAAATCATCAACATCTTGTCAATGGAAGAATCATTGCTATAATCCAAGCATGGTTAAGATAATGGATGTCAGGTACTCATCATGGTTCATTCACTTGCAAATTGAAATCCTGAATACCTCTATAACTCAAAGCATTACTTTTATCTATGTTGCGAACTTTGCTTCTCAAAGAGTTGATCTTTAGAATGATTTGATAAATACACACTTTGAGATTACCATTGCTTGGCTGATTCTAGGAGAATTTAACAGCATTCTTTCCTCACATGAAGCAAGGGGTATTAGGGATGAATCTCTTCAATGATGGATTTAGAGATTGTGTTAACGAAATTGGATCAACAGATCTGAAATATGATCTAAATCACTTGGAGCATCAATCAAAAAGGAAAATGACATATAAAAAAAAAGGTTAGATAATGTTATGGTGAATGCATATTGGTTAAGTCAAATCCCAACTAGTAAAGCCCATTTCAACAACTATTTATCCTTAGATCACTCTCTAATTGAGATTCAACATAATCAAATTTTTTCCAAAAGAAACCCCCCCTTTAGATTCAACAACTTCTTAATAGGGTTAAAGGGGTTTGAAGAAGCAGTCAATGGATTGCAGACAAATTCAAAACGATTTAAAGCATACAAATGCATGAGAAAACTACACAAAGTGAAGGAGGAGTTGAAGATTCTGAACAAGGCCAGAGTGAACAGCACAATGGAAAATATATTTGAGAAGAGAAAAGCCTTGAACTTTGCTCAAAGTAAGACATGTGTTGATCCTTGCAATGCAACTCTTAGGCAATTGGAAAAAGAAGCATTGCAAGGTTATACTCAAGCTCTAGACATACACTCCTTACTTTTAAGTTAGAGATTAAGGGTACTATGGTTGAGGAATGGAGATAGGAATACAACTTATTTCCACAATGTTGTGCTAATAAAAAAGAACACAAATAGGATAACTTCTCTACTTGGTGTTGATGAGGTTACTGATTGACCTATTTCGTGATTTGGTCAATTATGTAATAATTGCAAGTTCACAATGTAACTGTAGCTAGTGCTGGCAAGTATGGGTCGATCTCACGAGGATAGTGAGTACTAGTAGTTATCGTTATTCTATTACCTAGCCTAAGAATTGATCGTGGCTTTTAAATTAAAGAAACTAAAATTAAGCAAATAAAGTAAATAAGCAACATGATTAAAGCAGAGAATTAGTGAATCACTGAATTAATTACCAATATCAAATAATTAGTATCTAGGCTTCGAATCCTCCTAAACCCTTAACTGATTGATCTTTTGTCATGCAATTTTGTTATTGATTAATTGTACTGTGAAGACTCCTAAGGTATGCTGGTAGCTGACCTTGAGTCTACTAATAACTAATCTTAAGGTTTCTAACCGAATTACTCAGGTTAAATTTTATAGGATTGCGTTACCAAATTATGAATCCCTCTATTAGGTTTGACCATAATTCGGAAAATTTATGTCATCCTATCTCTAAAGTTAAACAACTCTTTAGAATTATCATAGATCTATTCAAGTTTAAGATTTCTCAATCGCTACGTATGAAATCAAATTTAGGTCTAATAAATTGTATTACTAGACAATAATAAAACAGATAATTGGATTGCAATAATGAAATAACTTAATTGCATTCACAAAATAATACTAATAAAAAAATTAGTTACACATTGGCGAACACGAGATAAGATACATATATACAGAAAACCGAATCGAAAACAATAGAATCATAATTCTAAATCTCCTTGGCTGTTCTCTATCAAGTATTCTGATGATGTAGATGTTCGATCTTGTGTTCTGAAGGATCTGTCGATAAAAACTTTGTGTCTCCCTCTCCTCAAACTCCAAATTGCCTTTGAAATTGCCTCTGCACTCTTCATAGCGATGCCTACCGCTTCACCCCTCTCAATTGCCTCTGAAATGCCTCTTTTATATGAAATTCTAGGCTTTTGGGTTATGCATAGATATTGAAAGGCACGCTCAATTCCATCATTAATCAAAGCCCAACAACCTTCATTCAAGGGAGGAGCATTAGGGACAATATTCTTCTACTACGAGAGCTAGTCAAGGATTATCACAGGAGCAAAGTTGCTAAGAGCTGCACAATAACAATTGATATTCATAAAGCATTCAACGCAGTGGCTTGGAGCTTTGTTCTCGAGGTAATGGAAGTCATGGGATATTCTCTACTCTTCATCAAATGGATCAAAATATGCATAACAACCACTTCGTTTAGCATTTTTGTTAATGGAGAAACCGCTCGAACATTCAAGAGAGAAAAAGGATTAAGTTAAGGGGGCCATATTTGTCCCCACCTGTTCACAATCTATATAGAGTTCCTTAAATTAATATGAATATTAGAGGAAGGGGCAGCTTCACCTACTACAACGAATGCCATAAGGTAATGATTAATCATTTATCCTTTGTTGATGATCTTATATTATTATGTGGAGTTGATGAAAGTGCTATAAGATTGCACATGGAAGCAAATTTGGTGACAAATCAAGCCTGAAATACAACTTGGAAAAGAGCTGCATTTTTCTTCCACCCAAGTTGAGCATATGGAAAATATAGGAAGCTTGATGTTATCCAAAGGAGGAGTTGGAACAACAAAAACCTTTCATATGCTAGAAGATTGCAAATAATATCTTCTATCCTAAGCAATATTCATGTGCACTTGTGTTCCCACCTTTGCCTCCCTCTTAGTATGATCAAGACAATTCAAAAATCATTAAGAAAAATTTCTTGTGGACAAGGGGTCCAAATAAATCATCACATGCCATGGTAAAATGGACAAAGTATGCACCACTAAGGAGGAAGGGGGAAGGAGGATTAGGGCTAAGCTCAATAAAATCAATTAACAACATGCTCTTGGCTAGGGGTGGCAATGGGCTAGCTTATGGGTCTAAATTCAAGTGTTTTTACTGGGCCGACCTATGGGTCAAATCAAGCCCAGACTGATTCGAGGTCTAACTTTTCTAAGCAAAATGACATTGTTTTGCTTAGAAAAATTAGGTCTTGGGCAGGCTTGGGCTTGGGCAACCTAGGCTCGGACTCAATTAAAAAAAAACGTTTTACACTTTTAATTTAAAAAATTATTTTAAAAAAATTAGCGGGACCAGCCCATAGGCCGACCCATTGCCATCCCTACTCTTGGCCAAGAAAATATGGAAGATTCTTACAGACAAGGAATTCTTATAGGTCAAGCGGATACACTCATTTCTTGCTACGTGAGAACCTCAAGTACCTGTTGGACACTAGTGCAAATGTTAAAGTTGAGGGATACCTTGATCCAGAACATAAAATGCATCATTGGCTATGGGAATACTACAATTTCTAGTTTGATAATTGGCACAAACAAGGCCTTTTATACAAACTCCCTAGCTTCCACAATCGTAAGTATTTGTTGCCAATCAATGCTAAGGTTAAAGAAGTGGCAAGGGAAAGAGATCAGAGTTGTCACCTGACGAGTTTCTCTTCTATTATGTCCAATATACCTTCATAGTTCTCCAAGCCTGCATTGCTCATAGTTTAGGCATATTCACAAACAAAAGATGCCTAAATCTATTCAAACCTTGAAGGATGAAATTGTCGTAATCTAGTTGGGATCAATGTTGCATTCTAAGAGATACTTTCATCTTATGGTTAGCGGTGAAACAAAAACTACAGATCCAAGACAGAATTAGAGTCATTCAAATCAGCAATACTTGTTGCCTCTGTCAGCAGTAGAAAGAATCTTGGATAACTTATTTTCTGATTGCAATTAGTCAGCAGCAGTTTGGGGACAGGCAATGCAGTGGTGCAACCAGGTCTGAACAGGAAATGTGTGGGAAAATATCATCACATGGGCATGTAAGATCAAATATAACTCCAAAGGGGACTTGAGGCTATTGCTGCTGCATCTACTTGATTTGGACGGAAAGAAACTCAAGAATCTTTCAACAGGTTCACCAGGACATAGGAAGCCAGATAACAATCTCAAGGAATTGGATTAGGGAAGTTGTCATAGTTAGGGCCAGTACCATACAACTAAGTCAAAGAATGACAAGGCAACGGAATGTGTAGCATTGCAGCAAAATTGACACTCACTGCTCCAGCGGATGAAACACAATGGAAGAAAAGTTGATAACTCATGACAAGAAACCAAGATATGGGCACTATAAATCCAAGAAGCTGAACTTCATGCTATAAGATCCCGGGTTCAAAACTCATTAGGAGAGGAAAATAGTTTTTTGTAGCTTCCTTGGAACACCAGCAACTGTCCTTTTCAGTTGCTTCCATTGTTCAGAGGATTCTTTTGTTAAGTTTGATTGTCCAAATCTTGTTGGTTGAACTCTGTATTTATACCTTTCATGGTAATGCAATGTTCTTTTATTCCTTTTCAAAAAAACAAAAAACAAAGATGTGCATATAACCTATGTAACTTGACAGGTCAGATCAATTGCAAGAATGTGCTATAGAATGTTTTCCAAAACTTGGCCAGAGCGATCACGTCGCCTCTTTTCATCCTTTGATCCTGTTATTCAACGGGTAAAATTTTTGTTCCAAAACTTGTACAGTTGTGGCATTGATTTTTATGATTTTTTTAGTGTCCTTTTCTTTTAGCAGCTTATTAATGAAGAGGATGGAACTTTGCATAGACGACATGCATCTCCTTCTCTCCGGGATAGTTGTTCTCAGGTTCTATTTGCCTCTCAGGCATCTGTCCCCTCGAACTTTCCCGGATATGGAACTTCTGCCATTGTTGCAGTGGATCGGACTTCAAGTTTGTTCTCTAGGAATTCACTATCTTCTGGCCTCTTGCTGTCACAAGCAAAATCCCTTGGTAAAGGTCGCGAGCGTAGTCTGGAAAGCGTGTTGCATTCAAGCAAACAGAAAGTCACTGCAATTGAAAGCATGCTTAGAGGTTTTGAAGTATCGGACAAGCAAAATCCTTCTAGTCTTCAGTCATCTAGTTTGGATCTAGGTACTGAATTACTTTTTCATACGACTTAGTAGAGAAGAGAGATCTGATCTCTTTTTCTGCTTTCAAAATTTTCTTGGTCAGTGTTAAATGATTAGTGAATTAAATTTTGTACATATGGGCAGCAAAATTTTTCTGTTATTGTCCCTAGTGCAGGAGTTGACCCTCCATCATCTCGTGATCCACCATACCCTGCCGCTGTTCCTGCTTCCAATCATCTTATGAACTCTTTGGTGGCAGAATCAATGGTTTCCAACATCAGTAAAGGTGGTAACCACAATGGTGGCTTGTTTTTGTCTGATACTATCACCCAAATTCCAGCTTCCAAAGATTCTGCTAAACTATCTTACCATAGTACTGCAGCGGCTGAATCTGCGCTAGCATTGTCATCATTCTCAGCAAAAAGACTGCCTCAAAGAGGCTCTGTTGAAGAAAACAATGATGCAGGGGAGGCTAGGCGCTATCAGAATTCAAACTTTGATAGGCAGTACTCAGATACACCTTACAAAGATGCAAACTTTGGGGATTCACACAGCAGTCACATTCCAAACTTCCAAAAACCACTTCTAAGGAAACATGTAACTGGACGGATGTCTGCTGGCAGGAGAAGGAGTTTTGATGATAGCCAGCTCTCCCTTGAAAAGTTATCAAATTATGTGGAAGGACCTGCATCGCTCAGTGATGCTCTAAGTGACGGATTCAATCCAAGTTCTGACTGGAATGCTAGGGTAGCTGCTTTCAATTATCTTCGATCTTTGCTCCAGCAGGGTGCAAAAGGGATTCAAGAAGTCCTACAGAACTTTGAGAAAGTAATGAAGTTATTTTTCGAGCACTTGGATGATCCTCACCATAAAGTTGCGCAAGCAGCTCTTTCAACACTTGCAGACATCATTCCGTCATGCCGAAAGCCCTTTGAGAGTTATATGGAAAGAATCTTACCACATGTTTTCTCACGTTTAATTGACCCCAAGGAGTTAGTTAGGCAGCCTTGCTCTACTACTTTGGAAATTATAAGTAAAACCTATGGTGTTGATACTCTGTTGCCTTCCTTGCTCCGATCACTGGACGAACAGCGATCGGCAAAAGCCAAATTAGCTGTTATTGAATTTGCTATTAATTCCTTTAATAAGCATGCAATGAATTCTGAAGGTGCTGGTAATACAGGCATCTTGAAGCTGTGGCTAGCTAAGTTAATGCCATTGGCCCATGATAAGAATACAAAACTCAAGGAAGCAGCTATTACTTGCATTATATCTATTTATTCCCACTTTGACACAGGAGCTGTTCTTCATTTAATTCTTAGTTTGTCAGTTGAAGAACAAAATTCACTAAGACGAGCTCTTAAACAATACACCCCTCGGATTGAGGTGGACCTGATGAACTATTTGCAGAACAAAAAAGAACGCTCCAAGTCCTTGTATGATCCATCTGAGGTTGGAACATCTTCAGAAGAAGGATATATGGGTCTATCAAAGAAAAGTCATTTATTTGGAAAGTATTCTACCAGTCCAATTGATAGTGATGGGGGCAGGAAGTGGATCTCAAACCAAGAATCAACACTGATCATGGGAGTTAATCACCCTGCAGCTTCTGTTGAAACCCATGGGAATTTGTATCAGAATTTTGAGACTGGTAGCAGGGATATGACTTACATAGCCACTTCTACAGGTCAGAACATAGGAACCCGACCCAACCAAGTGGAAAAGGTTGAAAAAAGCCTTAACTTTGACAGCCTCTCTACTCCATATGTGGGCATTAATGGTCTGGTGAAATCTGAAGCTATTGTAGTCTCTGAAACCTTTGTACATGACACTGACACTGCATGTATATTGGACCTTGATCATCAAAAACCTGCTGCCGTGAAGATTGACCCTTCTACAGAGACAGGCTCTAGTATCCACCAAATGATTCACCTGGTTTAATCCCGTGATTTCTTTGGCTAATGATTGATTTGAAACACACTGATGAAGTCCTGCAACTTTGTGAGCCATTGAAAATATGCCTTTTTCATTTGTAGATTTGCAACGGAAGCAACGGAACCCCAGAAACTAGGTGCAGTGCCCTTCAGCAGTTAATCGGAGCTTCTATGGCTAATGATCACTCTGTTTGGTCAAAAGTATGCTCGTAATTCCCTCTCTCTCTCTCTCTCTCTCTCTCTCTCCCTTTTTGTTTATAACCTTTTTTTTATTACACTTTTTGCGGATTATGCTTCTTGTTCGTAGTTCATATCGTGACCCCTTTGCAATTTGGGGTGCAAAATTTTGATGTTAATAATGTAGCCTTAGTTGTTTCATTATTGCAGGGGAATTTATAACTGCAGGTCCACTTGTGACAATCCATTATTGGCTAGTGGATGGCTTCTCCTATTATTCTTGACTGATTTATGATAATTAAGGGGCATGATTTGTAGTTAATAGCATATTAGGGTTCATATACTTTCATATAAAGGTTTAGAAATTTCATCAGATGGAGAGCTTGTCTTATTACCTTTCTTTTCTAGTTGTCTTCTCTCTTCCAACATTGTTACCCTTGCATGAACAAGTTGCCTGTAGCTGGATCAGTTTTGTTTCTATGTTATTTGTGTAACATTTTGTTTATGAGAATCCTATTTTTGCAGTACTTCAATCAGATTTTGACTGCTGTACTTGAAGTCTTAGATGATTCTGATTCTTCAATCCGGGAACTTGCTCTTTTGTTAGTTATTGAAATGCTCAAAAGCCAGGTATTTTTATGTTATTTGTTATTAGCTGTTTTCCTTCTTTATAGATAATTATTCCAATTTTCTTTTCGTTTCCTGCTATATTTCTAGAAGGATGCCATGGAGGACTCTGCTGAAATTGTGATAGAGAAGTTACTTCAAGTTACCAAGGACGACATTCCAAAAGTAATTGCTTTTCCTTTTTCTTCTCAATGTTTGTAGTATGTTTTTTATATTTTACCTGCATTTCTCTAATGTTTAACATTTTCTATCCCCATATTCAGGTTGCAAGTGAAGCTGAACATTGTTTGACAGTTATGTTGTCTCAATATGACCCCTTCAGATGTTTAAGTGTATCTCTCTCTCTCTCATACACAGATACACACATCACTGGTGCATGTTAAAGTTTCCCTTGGTCTTTTTTCTAAAGAAATAATTATTTGTGTCATTGTTTTCTTGTTAGTCATTTTTCACAATTGATGCTGCAGGTTCTTGTCCCTCTTTTGGTTACTGAAGATGAGAAAACTCTCATCAATTGTATAAATTGTTTGACAAAGGTATTTCCCTTGGATTTTATTGAGTTCGATAGTTTATTTTAGGAATTGTGTACAGTTTGTGGCAGTAATTTTTATATCAGCTACTAATATTTAGTTTCATTTGATATTCTATGAATCATCTTTCAGCTTGTTGGTCGGCTCTCTCAAGAGGAATTGATGGTTCAGTTACCTTCATTTTTACCTGCTCTTTTTGAAGCCTTTGGAAACCAGAGTGCTGATATTCGCAAGGTAATAAGATCTATTGATTTGTATATTGCATTTTCATTGTGCTACATATGTGAAAGTAATAGTAAGATACAAAGTTACATTAAAATCTACCATGGACAATGCTTCTTGAAGGCAGCAAACCCTTGGATATACTTTATCAATAAGATCTGCCATGGTCTTTTGTTCTTACATTTCTTGTGTTTTGCTGCTTGGTGCAGACTGTTGTTTTCTGTCTGGTGGATGTTTATATAATGCTTGGAAATGCATTTTTGCCGTACTTGGAGGATCTTAACAGTACACAGCTTCGGTTGGTGACCATCTATGCTAACAGAATATCACAGGCAAGAACAGGTACAGCTATTGACGCTAGCCATGATTGACGTGGTTTGTTGAGGATGGATTTGTGGTTATGTGGGTGTTCTCTGTGTATCTTGTATATCTATTGTCAACGTGTTGAAGTGTCTTTTAGTTTTTCTCTGATTCATTTTGGTCTATTTAGGCATTTATTTCTCCGTATTTCTTGTCTGTCTTAGCACTATGGTTGGTCATGGCGGGGAGAGTGCCTGTTGGGAGTAAATATTGAATTGTATTATTTTGCAAATGGTTTAATCAATATTTCTGTTGCGCGTTATTGATGTACATAGAAGCGATTGGTATTTATTTGGAGCTGGATGTCTTTTTGAAAACAAATAGCTTAGGAATCCCATGGGATGAAGAAAAATGAATACATTGAGGATCTTGTGGGAATTGTAGGCATTTGAACCGGAAGAACCTGCAACATTGGATCTCTTGATCGCCAAGTTCTAAAACAATACAAGAGAACAATTTTCCTTTCCATGGAAATAACTTACTAGCTCGGGAAAACCTTTGTATATTGTTTCAAAAATTCTTGACAAATATCTATAAGCTTATCTTCAATAGTGCACTAATCTACATTGATGGCATTTTACTTTTTTCAAAGACCTATGAGGAATATTAGACCCTTCTGAAAAGATTTTTGGATCTCACTAAATAATATAGTATTATGCTTTCGGCCTCGAAAAACATTATTAGCACTACATAAATTGAATTTTTGGGTATGCATTTTAAATATGGATTTTATCAATCAGGTCTACATATTGTAAAATAGATGTTACAATTTTTTGATGAATATCTCACTGTCAAGTAGATACAACAATTTCTTGGAATTGTTAATTATATTCGAGATTTCATACTACACATAGTAGCTTACATTTCAAGCTTATCTAAGCTTTTAAAAAAGAATCTACCACCTTGGACAAAGGAACAAACTAAGACTGTTAAGTATTTAAAACAAAATTTTCACAATTCTCATTCTTTAAAGATTCTTGATCAAAGAGATTCTTGATCAAAGATAGACTGATGACATCCAATGGAATGTTGACAATTCTTCTTTAGCTCATTTGCCTTAACAGCATCCACCATGGTTTTTATACCTTTCAGATACTTTTCTTCACTATAAGTATCTTCTTTCTTTTTAGCAAAATATAGACAACCATTTTTGTTTTAAAACAATTTGTTCAGTATGGCTAGTCAGCCTCTCTTTGCTTTCACAAATAAATCTTTTCCTTCTATAGCTAGTACTCTTACTAGTGTGTCTGAAGTTGCTTCACTTGCTCATATCAATTTGTTTTATTATTTGCATTAGTTTTTGAGTGAACATAATTATCTTGGAAATCCCACAATATTTAATCTCAAAGTACCCTACCTTAATGTTACTTTTCTCCAAGATCCTTTATTTGAAAACACATTATGGTATCTTTGGGCACTCTCTGCCCTTTATGCTTGTGACATTACCATATTACCTCTTTAGTTGTACTAACATCTCTGTGACGTAAACAATGGAAGCTCTTTACTATGGACATTTTTGGTGGTTTTAACCGTTAGATCAATGGAAGCATCAATGCTCTTTAATAATTCAACAACATCGTCTATGGACTGCTTCAGCTAGACGACAATTGACACATTGCTTCTTCATTTTTCATCGCCCTTATAAAGAAACACATACTAGTTTTCTTTACACAGAATGTGTCCAATTATATCACACATCTTTATATTGGCCACGACATCAGGATAACGTGCTTCAATCTCTAAGAGATTTCCTTAAAGAGATTAATCACTTTCTAGATACACTAGTTCTTTTCACTTTTATTGGACCATATCTCGGTAAATTTATTCCTGGTGAACTAGAAGCACAGAAGTTGATATCCTTGGTTCCAATAGTCCTTAATATGACACAAAAGAATCCATTATAGATATAGCAGGACCTTCTCAATCTCATAACTCAGTCTTTCAGGTGCTCAAGATCCAAATGATGATTGTTATCGTTCTAATGAAGATGAGTTAAATCGATTCTTACACAAACTGCACAAATGTGAACTCAATCCCACTAAATGACAAAAGACCAATCACTCTGGTACTGAAAGTTTAAGATCCAAATGTGGCACGAATCAATTCGTAACAAATAATTCCTTGGATACCTTGGATCATAATCAATTACTCCTTTTGAGAACATTAATCCACTGAAGACTTTGGCATCACTGATGACCTCACTTTAATCCTTTAAAGTGAGCACACCTTTTAAGGCAATCACCTTCACGACTTTTGATGAAAGATGACCTCACAAAGTACACTTTCAAAGCTAGCTATTGTTCAAGATTCCATCTTATCATTACACTGTTTACTTTTGGACTTTTGTTAAAGTAGGTTACTTTTGTCAAAGTTAGATAACATTATTGTATTTTAAAGTAGTCTTCTTTTCAAAAGAAGTAATGTGTTTGTCTTAGGTAGATTTACATTTCTGATGTTGGGACCCTGCCTTTGTGATTCACGTGTCGACGTCCTATGTGACATCTAGGCACACATCCCACAAGGTTGGTGAGCCCATACCAGGTCAAACCTCAAAAACGAACTCATCTCACTTACTTCCGAACAGATTTTGGGATAGCTCATAAAGGAATTTCAATAAGACTTCTTCATAGCGCTTGTTCCTCATTGCCTTACGTTCCTAATGACATCAAAAACGCTCAATTTGGTTTCAAAATAAAGAAGTATTGGCCAAAACACTTTCAGGTTAAAATTAAACCGAAACCGAACACTACACCCAAATTCAATCCAGAAATTGAAAGTCTTAAGGCCTAAATTGAAAATCGGTTCCTTCAGATAAATTGTAGATCCATGTCTCTAGTTTGTTTAGAAACAACAATCAACTCAATTGGAGTTCTACAAATCAAGATATCTCCAAAAAACTGAAGTCTTTTCAGAAAAACATCCACTCATACTCTTTTATTCGATCCTCTCACTTTAATTTAATCCATATTTTTCAAATTAATACTAAAAGCTGTAATTTTTTGTGGAGAGGTAGAAAAATGTCATAGAAATCTAACGCTTTAAAAATCGGATCAATCGGAAGTCAAACGAAAACGTTATGGTCAAACGAGTGGAGAGAGGTAGGAATTGGTGAGAAAAACAAAAATCGGCCACGTCGCATGATCGCCCAGCGCGCGCGCTCGCCCTCGCGAGGGCCAGCTGGCCGCAAAAATTTCAACCCGACCTCTCAACTTCAAACATTCATAATTTCTTACTCATAACTCCAAAAATTGCAAATTTGGTAACGGTCTACAACTTCCATGAAGGACTTAAAAACAATTTAGGTCTCTAAAAGAGGTCAAAAATTCACGACAATGTGACTGTCCAACAATCTCATCCTAAACATCATCAGAACTTCCAAAACTCATAACTTTCTACTCTATTGTCCAAAAATGTCATACTTTATATCAATGGAAAGATCAAAACATAAACTACAACTTTCATTAGTTCGTAAGAGCAATTTCTAACTCTATAAGGATCACAAATTCATCCGAAGTTTCTGTCCGAAATTGGCCATTTTGGCAGCACCTGCAGCTAACTTCAACAATTCCCATCTTTCAACTCCCACAACTAAAAATAACACATTATACATCGTTGGAAAGCTATGAAATTCCTCTATAACTATCAAGAAGGCTACTTGATCCGATTCAATCCATATCAGTCCAGAATTTGTCTCAAAATTAGTACACACAAAACCTATCCTTATGGGAAAATTTGCAACAACATACAAAGTGACTTTTTGGAACCAACATCGGCAAACACAAATAAAAGCTGAATATCTTTCATTAATATCAACATATGAGTTTTGACAAAGCTTTAGTGGGCATTTCTAGCCCAATACATCAAAGTCTCAAAAATTCAAATTATAAAGAAAACCACATAAATAGTAGCTTTTGCTCAAAAAATGTAACTAAAGCTATGTTTACAAAAGATAGCTTCAAAATCAAAAGTAAACGGGAGTGATGCCTTGTCCTCGATTCGATTACTCATTTTCTTGCTCATCGCCTATGGATGGGAAGGAAAGAGGGGGTGTGAGCTCGACGGCTTGTGGGTAACACATTTATAACCAAGAACAAGCCAAAAATCCTTGAATCATTTATTTCCAAAGAAAACTTTATATTGACAAAAATCATGCCACATATGTTTTCCAAAATGTACAATTTATCAAGCAATTCACAAAACCAACATAACGAATACAACAAAATCAAATGATTACAAATCATAATTACATAAGCACATCGGCAATGGTTCTGGTGGATCCAAAACAGAACGTACTACACATTCCCTCGTAGCGGTCATGTGTAGCCGTGAACTTATGGGAGTCCGTGAGGAGCTCCATGCCACTAGCGGGTAGGCAGAAAAAGCCTATAGACAAGTACACTTTACTTACTTAAGGGACCACCACAAACCCATATAAGCATGCATTTCACATCTTTCACACATATTGGCCAAAATGACACTTTTCCGAAAGTCAATTTTATAACCATAGCGTTCTTTCCAAATTCACTTTCAAATTCTTTTTCAATCATCAACATAATATGTAAACATTCCCACAATTTATTCACAAGAAAAAGACACATGGCATATTCTCAAATCATCCTAAAGAGTAATA
>JANZLC010000004.1:16541558-16559292 GCA_026413385.1 Erythroxylum gracilipes
TCTTTCATTTCATCAAATGCTCATAGATTCATTCATACTTTTCATTCATTACAAGGAATCATACCATATTTCCTCATTAAATTTCATTTAATAATTTCTAATTTTCAAGAAAAGTTTGAGGTCCAACATTCCCCTTAAACATTGATTTATATAATAACTTTTATATCTCATTCTAAAATTTAAAAAAAAAACAATGCTTATTGCAAATATTATTAGTTACTACTACATAAATAAATAAACTTTAATTTGAAAAATTATATATTTACATAGTTATTTTCGCTTCTTTTGGCATCCACCTTTTACCTTTCTTATAGTGAGTAACTTTGTATAATGTGATTCTATCACACTCTCGTCCATTTAGTTCCTTCTCACTTTGTTTTATGAAAGAAAAAATAAGGAATAATAAATAATATAATGTTTATTGATATAATTATAACTTCTACGAAAAGATCTTACATATTCATTTAAGAAGACTACAAATGATTTGGACCTTTGATTGTGAGATATTTTCATTTTTCCTCCATTAACCTTTGCCTTCTCACAATTTTTCCTAAATAAAGAAAAAAGATTAGGTAGTCATTAAATCATCTAAAAAGATTAATGGAAGCAAATGTGAAGGGAAATAAAATAAACCTAAACTTTGGGAGAGGCCTAATAATCACACAAATGATTGGAAATTACTTGAGACATTTGCTCTAGAACATGTCTCCGTTCCTCCAAATCAGAAGGAAAAGATTTATAAAACTGGTGCAACCTATAATGATGATCGCTAATCCGTTATTAAATAATAAAGTCACATAATTTGAAACATCAGGGCTTTCGATACTGACAATATTTAATTTTAACTATGAACAATAAGTAAAAGTGTAATTAATCTTAAAATAAATGAAACAATATTATATATAGTTAAATATATTGAAAAATCACCACAACTTTATCTAAAGAATTTTCAAGCAAGTTGACTTCCTTCAAATCTTTGGCATGCTTCAGACAAGGTAATTCTATTCTCGTAGTAATCCCCAACTCACTTGACAATTTTGCGGATTGGATCTTGTCTACAAGATGAGCTTGCGAAATATCAATCTGTATTGACAACTTAGCTATTCATTGCAACATTCATTGTTGCAATTCACAACCTCTAGTTTTACCTCTATATCTTTTTTTAAAATATTGACACTGGAACCTGATAATAAATCAATAATGATAAGAAAATAAATCCCTCTGTTCTACATTTTCCATTCCTACCAACTTCTTCCCTTTATTTCTACAAAGTGCCCAAAAAGAAAACATAAATTTTATTAACATTACAATACATCCAATCATCATTACAAACATACTTTCAATCATGAACATTAATTGCATTAACATACGATAATAATTGTAATTAATATTGCAGTCACATAAGTGTTTTCTCTTTTGCTGACGAGTTTTAAAAATCATCTCAAAAGTTTGACTTTTTCGCGATGATTTTTGTATTCGTCAGCAAAACTACGTTGTTCTATCAAATTGAAAACCTAATTACCCAAAGACAGGATGAAATTCCTCTTCCTAGCTGTGATTAAGTTTTTACTAGCTGCATTGCCCAAGTTCCTAGCATCGTCTTTGTCTTTGGTGTCCATCATTGTCTCCAATATGCATCTTCATTGTTGGGTTGCATCTTTGTCTTTGTCTCCACACGAGGGTTTTCATCTTCCGGGTAATTCACTTTCACAATACGTATATATAGTATGTTGGATTTCGCTTGGGTGAGTGTAAACCTTACTTGTCTTTGCAAGTGGGGGAGATTTTCAACACTTTTTGAAAACAATGAAATGAAAGGGGAGCCCATGCCCCTTAGAACCCTACAGTTAATGTTTTTATGATTTTTTTAAAAAATTTGTTGTTTTTCTTTTGAAATTTAAAATCAATGAAATGGTTGGTTTCCTTCTTTTTCAAATTTCTTCAAAGTCACTGTTAAGAAATGTCACAATAATTATGCTGCAATGAGAATGTTGGAACAAAATTTCCTAATTAAATAAATGAAATTAAAAGTGTATAATGGCGGTGATATGGGGATTAAGGCAATTTAATGTGAAAAATTTGTGAGAAAGTGGGATATTTATGTACGTGAATGATTATCCAAGATCACCAAAGTCATTTCCTCAACATTTCTTTTGTTTACAATGTTTCTATTGCTTGTTATATGTTTAGGTTTAAGATGTTCTCTCTTACTGATGCTTCTGGTTAGAAATAATGCACCATATTTACACCCATGTTCAAAATTTATATATCCGTTGATAACTTTAGCGACGAGCATACAATTTACCGTCGACAAATTCATCGACGGAATATTGGGATTCCGTCCACAAAAGTTGCAACAGAATTCTATAAATCCATCGGTAAATTTTCTGTAACTTACTGACGGAAATCCAAAATTCCGTCACTAATGGTACCAATGGATACACAAGCTGTCGTCGCAGAATTTACCAACGGTCGTTTCTTCAACGTTTCTTTCTGTCAATAATATCCATCGCCAAATTTGTTCCCCAATGGAAAAACTTTATTTTCCATTGGAACAACCGTTTTTTCTTCTAGTGTTAGTTCATGTATCAACCCACTAAGCACCATTGGACAACTGCTAAATGGATCCTTCACTATCTCAAGCACATAATTCATCAAGCCCTCTAGCTAAAAAATTGTAGTTCTTCTACTCTTTATGTATACGGAGGTGCCGATTGGGAAAGTGATCGAGACCATTAGACATCTACATCAGCCTTCATTTTAAATTTAGATGGCAATCCCATATCCGAGAACATATACAAGCAACGGTCTGTGTCTCACTCCTCCACTGACGCAAAATATCCTGCTGTTACAACAACAACAGTTGAACTTGTTTGGCTACGTCCACTGGCTAAGGAACTTGGCATTTCCATAAGTAAAACTCCTATCATATATATATTGTGACAATGTTGGTGCTACATATCTCACTGCCAATCCGATTTTTCATTCCCGTATGAAAGATGTTGCATAAGATTTTCGTTTTGTTAGAGACCATGTGACCAAAGGTCTCGTTCAAGCTGCAAATGTTCGCTCAACAGATCAACTTGTTGATGCCTTAACTAGTTTACTTTCTCGTCATCAATTTTATCATCTTATAACCAAGATTAGAATCAATTTGCAAGAGGGTAATAGAGAATTAGCTATTAATAATAAGCAAGAGTCATGCATGCAATCAAGTCAATTCATTCAAGACTTAATTATATGCAATTTCTCTACGTATAATTTCATGCTCCACATATCCAACTAATAATGATGTAAATTGTGAGCTTACACTAACTATTCTATTCTTGTAATGTTCTTTATTTCTGTATGTAAAGTCTACCTATGTACAAAGAAATGATTCAATAAAACAAAAAATTACTTTTCTTTCTCATTTTTAGTATATAGTTTTGTCAAAGGTGTTTGTAACTTGTCTAACCTCTTTTCTTGTATCAGTTGTTATTGCTTGAAATTATTTGAATTGATTTATTGATACAGACAAACATTTTAAGTTCATTATACCATCCTATCATATGGTGAACGAAGGGATTATTGACCTTGTGAAAATCATCAGAACAGCCTTGGTAGAGGCTGCGACCTAATCAACCGTAGATCTCACAAACAAATTTACTTTCCGTCTAATGCCTTTGCATAATCTGATGATTGCTTTTGATGCAGACGACCACAACTGAGGCAGTTGTGTCTGGGCCACCCAAAAATGAAAAGGAGACTCAGCAAGCAGTGGGGCATGAACAGCTTAGGTCACTGAAAAGTGGAAAGCATCACAGGAAAGCTGTGATTTACACAACATTGCATTGGAGTTACGATAATAGGAATAATATAACCGTGAAACATAATTGAAAAAGGGCCTTCTAATTTTCTGAAACCAGCTCTGTTTTGTAGCCTTCTGTTTGGTTGCAGTAATTGCTTAATGGTATTTTGGAGTTCCTATCAACATTCCCATCTTTAGCTCTTAGCTGTGGATCCATGGGCAGATAATCATAAACAAGTCATTTGACAAGGTTGAGTACAAAGGAGAAACATTTTGGGTCCACAGAATGCAACTGGCAAGCAACAGAGATTGATTTGATATTGGGACAAAAAAAAAAAAAAAGCTCATAGCACAGGATGCTGTTCCTTGTAACAAATAAGAATTTAACAAAAGATGGCAGGCAAAACAGTTTTAACTTTTAAGGGTTCGTTACATTGTACATGTGTTAACGTAAGATGGATTCAAATCGGGTGGCAATTCCACAGGTTGTCGCTGCGAATAAAAGACAGCAAAAGGTGACTTTATATGGGGTTCTAAAGGGCTGTCATCCATTTGGAGTTGAAAAGTGACGGTGGGTATATCTATTTGGTGAGGTGTCTCTCCAATCATTGATGACAGTTTTGACGTTAAAATCTCTCACCTCCCTCTATATATATATATATATATATATACACACACAAGTTGGTGGATAGTGATACAACAGCATCTCCTTTTTTGCCCTTTTCCCATATTTGGCTCATCAATCCAAGACTATGCATTCTTCCACAACGCATGTGCGGGGTAGACGGAACCTCACACCTTCCCTTATGTTTCTTCTTTGCATCGAAAAGCTTTAAAATTTATGGATGGATCATATACATTCGCAGCTCCCCGCCATATGTTCCAACAAGTTTAGTTGATGTGATAATTTGCTAAGCCAATGAATGGAGGAACATAACTGTATCCATAAAGCGAAATGGTATTGGTACCAATAACAAATATTACAAAGAAAAAAAAAGATAATGAACGTCAACAACCTTATTAATAGTACTAGCACTTGGAAGCAGTAATAGAAAAAGGGACATATCACCATCCGCACTTTAAATAGGATGATGGTTTTGTAATGTGAAGGCAGGCAGCGACCGAGCTCATGAGTCATCGCCATGGGACATAGACGTGGGCGAGGTGTCAATCAGTCAAGGCAAAGGAGTGGGTGTTTTTATTTTATTTATTTATAATATTAATATATTAATAAATATATTTAATTTGTCAAAAAAATATATTTAAAAAAGGACAAAGTGGACCCTATTTCTCCCCTGCAAGATGCCACTGCATGGAACCCACATCACGGTAAAGCGGCCAACATGGCACGCTAAACCCTTGCCACGCCCGATTGCCTCGCGAAGCATTACATAATCAATTGACGGGTGCCTCTCCTCTATTGTTGCTTGTTTCCCTCTCTTCTTTCTTTTTCTTTTATTTTTTTATTGGGAAGGCACCTATTTGAAGACCGACTGATGAGTCCTACTTTGTTATTAAAAAATATGCGGATGAGGGGTAAAAACAGATTAATCAGAATCAAAGATATTTTTGTTCTCGTCTCTACCGACAAACTCGTGATAGTTATCTTAGACCTAAAAGTATTCCATTATTAGTGCAATTGATGTTAGCCAAATTTAAATAAATCTTATCTTAAATCTTTTCATGGAGTAATTACTAATTAGAAACAGAGGGAGAGACATAATGCGACAATGTATACGATAAATTGAGTTCAACTGTTCCCGACAAATAAGATATGTCGTTATCCATTGAAAGCCTTTCCACAGTGAGGTTTGTATCATTTTGATTTGATACATTTTACAACGTAACCGCGTCTCAATTTAGTTAATTTAAATTTTAGAACTTTATTGACAAAAACTTGACTTTCATGCAAAAGATTAAATACATAATAATCTTCCAAGTACAAATGTTTTCTTCACGTCGCCAATTTCTATACATTTTCTGTCCTTAAACACAATATAATCACAAATCGGAGTTTAAGGAAAATAGTCAAAATACATACACAAAGCTTTGCCACTGGCACTAAAAACATGGATGAATTTAAGGAATTGGTGAACCATATTCTTTCGCATATTTTTTATTTAAATAAATAAATTTATAAAGGTTCAATTTGATTTACAGATTTATCTTTTTTTTAGTTTATTTAAAATTATTGTACGTGAAATGATTACATTACAATAAAAAATGAAAATGAAATGGAAAGTCCGTTTACCGTTAGGTGTCATTTTCTTTCTGCACTATAAAAAAAAGTATCCTACAAGCTGCATAATTAAACTTGTGGGGCCCAGTTTTAATCATTTAAAAATTTCAAAATTGTAAATTACGCTGCGTATGATTACTGTTTCTTATATGCAGAGACGGAACAAAACAAAAATTTAGAAATAGAATAGAACAAAAATTGGAGATAGTTAGGTGTTTGGTTGTGATGGATAAAACAGATAAAATTGTCTCCGTCTCGAGAATATAAATGTGTTTAGTTGCAGTTGATAGAACATAAAAAATAGTATCAATGACTAAATTACCCTTACAGTATAATATGATTGAAAATATATAATTCATTGATTATTTTAAAACACATGATTTGTATTAGTAAAAAAGTTAACAAATAATAATAATAATAACAATAATAATAAGAAATTAATATCGAATAATAATAATAATAATAGAAGAAGAAGAGGAAACAATTATTAATAATAAGGAATTTAATAATCACAATAATAATAAGAAAATGAATTATGTATAATAATAATAATAATAAGTACAAAATTTATAATAATAATTAATAATAATAATAGCAAGAATTAATAATAATAATAATAATAATAATGATGATGATGATGATGATGACGACGACGACGACGACGATAATAATAATAATAATAATAATAATAATAATAATAAGTAGAAATTTTATAACAAGAATCAATAAAAATAATAACAACAATTAATAATAATGATGATGATGATGATGATGATTACAAAATTTATAATAATAATAATAATAATAATATAATTAAGAATAAAAAATTACTTATGTGAGGGAGGGGTATTTTTGAAAGTTGCTTATGTGTTTTGTTTCAGAGATTGTGACAAGAAATTTTGTTCTTCGATTTTGAAATCAACAAAAATTTATATTTTTATCATCCGGGAATAGAACAAAAATCACTTAGAAGAGTAACCAAACACGTAAAGGGATATGATTTTTTTGTTTTGTCATCTGTCTCTACTAATAAAGTCAGCAACCATACACTACGTAAGGGCACAATAATCATTAAAGCATAATTTTTATCAGCTAACATCAAAATGTTCCTATTCAACAGTTTTTTAAAATTTAGCTAATTAGGTTCAATCTACCAACCTACTCAACAAATTATCAAACTGTTTGGTACAATCAAACTAAAACTCTTCAATCAGCTAAAAATTTGCCGAAAAGTAGCGCGCCAATTATTTTTGTATCTCAGAGGACGTAAGGTCGAGATTTGGACAGGCACAACACAGGATACAGATGGCCTGTTTCTCACCTTTTTGTTATGATCATCTGCACAGGCCCACTTTGTTTTTATATTTGGAAAATCTCTATAATTAATGCCCCTTTCGTAATCCGTACGATTTCTCACCAGAATTGAAGGAAAATAAATATTTCATTTTTGTAAAGAATGAAGTGGTCCAATCCAAACCTTGTGTTTAGTTCAATACGCACTAAGATTAATTATAGTATCTAGTGTATAATATTAGTAGAGTATGGCTATATTATTGAAATAAAAATATCATAAATGAGAGGTTAATGTGACTTACGGGTGGTGCGGGGACGTCATTTAAAAAGTGGGAGGCCAAATTGTTGACTAATCACTTCTGACATGATTACTAAATACAAATCGGACACATTATATTAACCTAAAAATTCTTTCATGTTAAATTAAGATTTAACCATTAAATTAGATATATTTAAGAAATCTTTAAAAGTAAGGCTTGATTTTATAAATTTTTTTACATGTGTAACTTGAGATTTTTATTTTTCATCAAATTAATAAAATAGTTGTATAAATTATTGAGCCAGCAGATAGGATAAATTGTGTGGGGCAGGCCAGCAGTTGTCCTTGATCGTAAAATAATAATGGTGACGGTGGCCTGGTGGGGGACCAAGAGCACAAATAGCGACATGACGGGGGTTCTTTAATCTTCACCAATCACATGCTCTATCTTTTCAATTCCTTCCCCACGCACATGCCCTATTCTCTTTTTTATATATAGACCTTTCCTTGCAGCCTGCGCCATTATTCTCCATTTGTTTTCCTTTCTAACATAAGCCACGCCATTCGTGGCATATTAGGTGACTGACTTTTTGAACATATTTCCATAGTTATGAAAATTAAATCAGAATAACTTAGTATCCAACTGGGTTGAACAGAGTCTTGTTGGAGGATGAACATAGTTTTGCTTTTGAGTTCATTTTTAAACCATAAATGAGTTACCCTGACTAAACTTTTTTTTATGTTTATTTCATTGGGTTCCTTTCGTGGTTACAACTTCTAAAGAGTTTTAGAGAGTTGTTTTATAAGTTGTAGTTTCTTTTACTTTTTATTCTTTTACATATAAAACTAATAATATGATTTACCTAATAAATGAAAATTATTCTAATCAAGTTTATACAAAATAGATTTATAAGTATAACATTTCGGAAGGAATTCAAGTAGTACTGTTTAATATAATTTTGTTCCTAAAAGTCATACATGACTCATTACTTAAGTGTCACTTATTGTTAATAATATATTTATCTTTTCTTGCAGGAGTTTGAATATTGATAAGTAGAATAGTGTCCCCACCTTTAAGACCACTAAACAAAATCAATATATATTTGATACTTAATCTTTCTTATTCAATTAACGCTTGATTTGCCTTTCTGACTTCCATTTTGTTGGTTATATCCAACGAAACATTAGCTAACTATTATTATCTAATCAACTGAGTATGTATACAACATTTGAAAGCCGTATGCTATCAAGTTAAACACGTGCAAAGTAGTTTATCATTTCAAGAATCATGGGGCCTTGTTGACGTTCGAAGTGTTTGTCAGTACTTTATCTTCCTTTTAAAATAAATAAAGAGTCGTGAACTAGGGTTCTTCTGGTAATAGCGATTATGTTTGTTTGATTGATTGATTTTTTGTTTGTTCTGCAATTTTATATTGATCCTTGTCGTTTTAGTCAGATGATTCATGAGCAGGTAGCTAGTTTGATTAGTAAGATTTCGTTTTCATTATAGATGAATAAGGTAAGTGAAAAAATTACTATATATATAGAGATCATAGATAAATGTAAATATAGCTTATTCACCCTCCCCACTCTCTTCAAAAAAAAAAAAAGGTAACCTCTACTTCAGAGGTAATTTAATTGTCGCAACTTTTATCAAAGAGAAGATTATTTATCAATCCATATATTTTAATATTTAAATATGATTTGAACGAACATAAACATTAGATAAGATGAAGCCCTTCATTTCCTTCAATTCAATGTTGTGGGTTGGATCAAAGTTTGTCTATTCTTATTATGGTCATTATAGTATACGAGAAAGAACAAGAATCTAATAAGTAAAAAATCTTATTATGGTCATTAAAGCTTAATACACTCCCAAGTTCTATTTTCTATTTTCTTTTTTTTTCTTTTTCTTTTACTAGCTTTTACGTACCATCTACATTTATTGTACTTGACCAAACATTAAGGTACATTATGAAAGCAGTGAACGAAATGTTTTAACATGAGTGCTTGGAGTTTCTAATGTGATAGGACCACGGGAATAATTGACAACTTGTGCGTCCCACTACCACATGAAGTTCTGAAAAGGAAAGGACATAAAAACGACAGACAAAAGGATATGTGTGCTATAAATATGTCGACCATTAAAAAACTAGGCGTACCGTAGGAAAAAAAATAATGCTAGCTATATCCTTGAAGTCTAAATTAAGCAATAGAAATTATTATTCTAGAACTTTGAACGAAAAATAATTGTGGATGGCTCATAATTTGAAGTTATCATTATTTTATCTCGCTGTAAAATTCGAAATTCATAATATAACGATGTTTTAATTATTTATAATTAATATTTTGATTTCGTGCGACAGGTTAAAATGTAATTGGCACCTTTAATAACACTTTTGTTTCTTTTGAGTTTTAACTTCCAGGTCTCGAAACACACAAAGTAACCATTTTTTTAACAAGTAAAGATTTACGACCTGATTGGTTCACGGTAATAGGTATTTTGACACTCGGCCTCACATTTTGTTGCCGAAGACTTCGCCGACGTTTAGACTCGGCATTCGCTGGGCTATGAAGTGCCACGCAACAAGCTAGATCCACCTTCGATGACCTCCCTTTCTTCTTCCTCTTCAAGATCTGCCCCATCTTTCTCTCTAGAGAACTCACTGTTGGGTTTGGGTTTTTGTATAGAGAGACCAGACACGAACTTGTCTCGAAGGTTTGTTACTATTTGATTTTTTTATTTTATCTAATGTTAAATATTTGCAAAGATTTCGGTAGTAGTAGAGGTGAGAGTGAAAGCAAGGATTTTGGTGTTGAAGCTTCGTTTGGAGAGAACTTTTTGGAGATTGAAGGTACAGAGAGTGGCAAGTTGTGTTCTATAGAGAGAGCTCCGAGTCACCTTCTGCATCTCCACAGCCAATAAAGAGAGCTCCGAGTCCCCTTCTGCATCTCCACAGCCGCAGTATCAACCAGGCGGTGAAAGTTGCAGTACAATTTTGCCACTACCAGTCCATCGGGTAAGAGCTATACATAGATATATATTGTGACCTTTATTGTCTTAGTGTTGTATCCATGGCACGTGGCAGCTCACAGCAACCGTCATTCAGGTGCCCAATTTTACCTTTTGCTTCCTTAACTTTGTATTAGCATTTGTTGTCTGTGTCTATGGTCTTTTCATGTTAGTCTACTGTTTATAGCCATATAGTTGTTTGTGTTTGCTGGCCTTCAAGTGTGATCTCTTCTATCTGGAGTAGTGTTGTGTACGCCTGTAGTTACTTCTGTGAGGCCAGGAGCAAGTTCCTTTTTTTGCTCACCGGATCATTGTACATACCGTTTGACTTCACCGACGAACAAGTTACCTTGGGATCTTCTTCTAGGCTCTACATGTAGCACTTGTCAGCTTGACTAAGACAATTGTTTCGGACGGGGAGGCTCGGCTTCATACACTCCTTTCAATAAACTATTATTCATTTTCGTAGAATATCTGGCACATGTCCCCTCGTTAGCCTCCTTAAGCCTCCTGACACCGTTGGCAAACCTGACGCTTCAACTGATACAAGACGTTTCCTTGATACCTCATCCTGTTGTTAAAGCCTTGTTCTTTAAATTCTCTTCTCGGCGCATCACTCCTTTTCTCTGGCAAGCCTCACTATTTTGTTTTTGCCTTCCTTTTCAAACAAAACTCTAATTTCTTAGTGCTCTTTATAAGAATTTTTTATCTTTAATTATTTATGGAATTTTCTAGTATTTAGTTTTTGTTGCATTACTAATTTTATTACTAGTATTACTATATTTATTATTAGTACTATTATTATTACTACTATTATTTGTTTTTTTATTTTTATTAGTTTTGGTTTTGTCCTTATTTTTCTATTTACTTAAATATTCGGCGTGCTAGTTTGTACTTTTTCACGTATTGCTTCTATGTCCTGCATCATTATTTTGAATGTCGCATTTGCATGAGAGTTTACAGGAAACAGCCTCTCTACTCTGAAAGGGTAAGGCTGCATACTATCAGACTTCTCCAGACCCCACTTCATTGCGGGATTTTAGCTTGGGTGTGATGATGATGATGATGATGATGACGATGATTACAATTTTTAATATAGGTAAAGTGTAGATTATTAGGTACAAATGTCAGCGAGACAAAGAATAGGAGAGCATAGTATAAGAGAGTTGGCAGGGGAATAATCTCACACCTTTTTCATTTCCTTCCTTTTAGTACTTATACTCTTGTAAAGCATAATCGTTTTTATACTCTAGTATCACGAGCTCTTAGTGAGCTGGACCTTTACAAAATTATATTACCTTTACAAAATTCTAAATAGTTTATGCAATTACAAAGAAAATGCTTAAAATGTAAAATAGTCATTGAGCCAAGCAGGTTTGTGGGTACCATGCCTTGTCTTGGCAATAGATTTCTCTTGTGTTGTAACAATACCCTCCCCTTCTGACACAACCATACCCTTAAGGTTGAAGGTAGGATAGCTACTTGTCATATCTTGTTCCCATTCTCAAGTGGCTTCAACAGTAGGTAGGTGCTTCCATTTAACCAACCATTGATTCAGCTCCTCTCTTTAGTGCAGTATCTGTCATTGTTGTAACACCAGTTCAGGCTCCAGCTTCTATTACCATTGCAGGCAATGGTATGGATTGAGTTGGTAAATCACCTCAATATGCTTTATGGAGAGAGACATGAAATATAGGATGGACCTTGGATTCCACAGGCAATTGCAGTTTGTAGGCAATAGGTTCAATCCTACGCACAATTTGGTAAGGTCCAAAGAACTTTTTAGCCAGTTTTTTGGTGGTGCATCGAACTACTAATTTTTGGCGATATGACTATAATTTAAGAAGCACCCAATCTCCAATGGCAAATTCTTTTTCAGTCATGTTATGATCTGTTTGCATCTTCATATAATTTTGAGCCTGTGACAAATTGATCTTTAACCTTGCTAGCAATGCCTATCTAGTTAAGCGATTTTAGTAGTCCTTGGTAAATAGTCACCAACTGTAGGAGGTGGTTGGCCATATACATCTTCAAAGGGAGTCATCCAAATGGCTGAATGTAGTGGCATGTTATAAGACCATTCAGCCTAATGTAGAACCTTGCTCTATGATCATGGGTGATTGCTTGCAAAGCAACTCAAATAAGTTTGTAGACAATAGTTTTGCACTTTTGATTGTCCATCTGATTGAGGATGGTAAGAATTGCTCAGGTTGAGTTGGGTACCTTGGAGCTTGAATAATTCTTTCCAGAAAGAGCTCACAAACAATAGGTCCCTATCACTGACAATGTAACGTGGTAAACCGTGTAATTTTCCAATTTCTTAGGAGAAGAGAGCAGCTAATTGGGGTGCATTAATACCCGTTGGTAGTGAAAAAATGTGGGCATATTTAGATAATATGTCAACAACCACCCAAATAAAAATTTTTCCATAAGACATGGGAAGGTAAGTGATAAAGTCCATGGCCATATCTTGCCATATATGATTTGGAATGGGCAAGGGGTGGAGTAAACCACTCCATTTGCTAGGAAGATATTTGACTTCTTAGCAGGTGCGACAGGTAGCAACAAAAGCAACAATAAATTTTCGCATGCCATTCCAAAAATAATTAGCCGCTAATCTTGCTAGAGTTTTTGCTACTCCAATGTGTCCTCTAGTAAAAATACAGTGATATTCTTGCAGTAATTCTTGTAAAAGAGGGTGTCCATCTGAGATGACCACTTTGCCATACCTTAGCACTAAACCATCAATTAGGTTGTAAATTGGGTAATTTGCTAGACATTGCTGTAGTTTGGTGCAAAATTCCTTGCCTTTAGTACCCGTAGTGTAATACTGTCTAAATTGGTCCAAAAATGAGAATATCAGCCTTGAGACTGCAAAATAGGAGTCTTCCACTTGTGTTAACCATAATAGAGCATTGACCGCTTTATTTTGTAAGCCTAGTTTGTAATGGATGGTGAACTGAAACCTTATTAATTTGGTTAATCGTTTCTATTGTTCTGGCGTTTGAATGGTTTGATGCATTAAAGTTCTGAAACTTTTTTTATCAGTAAATATAATAAAGGGTCTGCCTAATAGGTATTGTCGCCATTTTTGAACATTTTCTATGATGGCAAACATCTCACAGACATAGGTGGAAGCAGCTTGCATCTATGGACCCAATTTCTTACTAAAATAGGCAACAAGGTGGTTGTGTTGAACAAAAGTGCTCCGATAGCTGTAGTGGAAGCATCAGTTTCCAAAACGAAAGGTTCATTGAAATCTGATGTAGCCAAGACCAATGCAATAATTAATGTCTATTTAAAGGATTTAAAAGCAACTGTTGTAGTAGTCATCTAGGAAAACTTGTTAAGTTAAAATGACTTCACGATTAATAATTTTGATGAAAATCAAATAATAATAATATTAGAAAGTGATGAACCATTTTGGTAAGACGGAACAAACTAAGACGGAAGCAGAAAAGAAAAGTAAGACGAAGCGGAAGTAAAAGTGAGACGAAAGGAAAGTAAGATGAAGCGGAAGTAAAAGAGAGACGAAAGGAAAAGTAAGACGAAGCAGAAGCAAAAGTGAGACGAAAGGAAAGTAAGACGAAACAGAAACTAAGACGAAAGAAAGTAAGACGAAGCAGAAGCAGAAACTAAGACGAAAGGAAAGTAAGACAAAGCGGAAGCAGAAACTAAGACGAAAGAAAGTAAGACGAAGCGGAAGAAAAAACTAAGACGAAAGAAAGTAAGATGAAGCGGAAGCAGAAACTAAGATGAAAGAAAGTAAGACAAAGCGGAAGCAGAAACTAAGATGAAGCGGAAGAAAAAACTAAGACGAAAGAAAGTAAGACGAAGCGGAATTAGAAATTAAGACGAAAAAAAGAAAGACGAAGCGGAAGTAGAAACTAAGACGAAAGGAAAGTAAGACGAAGCAGAAAGCAAAACTAAGACAAAAGCATTATAAGACGAAGACCCGATACTACGTCGGATGGTTAATTAGCTTGAGTTAATTATAGAACTCAACTGAATAACTGTTTCTTCAAAGATCAAGAAACAAGAAGAAAGAAGCGGTTATCAAGAAGCAATTGAAGATGAAGGCTATAAATACGAGTCGGAGTCGAAGACTGAAAAAGTTAGTGATTTTAAAGTGAGAGATTTTAAAAAGTTAGTGACTTTGAGAAACACTGTATTCATTGTGCTAAACTCTAGAGCTATTATCTTCTACAACAAAGCTCGCAATATTTCTCTGTAAGACAAGAAAAATTGAGAGCCTAAAGAGGCTAATAGAGAGAAACAATACTTGCTGTAAGAGTCCTAAAGAGGCTCGGTGAAAAGAATACTTGTATTTTTTAGAAGAATAGTGAAATCTCATAAAAGATTCTGAGGACTTGACGTAGCCCACGGTTTGGGATGAACCAGGATAAAACTGTTGTGTCAACTCTCACTCTCTAACTCTCAACCTTTAATTTCTATTGTTTATACAAGTACTTAGAAGTTAATTGCAATACATTGTGATATTCTTACTGAATTGTTTTTGAAAAAGCAAGTTTTAAAAGAAATTGAGAAGGGGATTGTTTTCAGGAAAAAGGATACACAATTCACCCCCCCCCCCTTTTTGTGCATTTTGTACATTGAACGTAAAGTCTATACTAACGCGTGATTTACTTCAACATTGACCTGAATATAACACATTATTTGAGCTTATTAATGCCTTAGAGTGAAGAGGGGACAAAATTTGACTTTATGAATGAAGTTTCATTCCAAGAAGACAAGGATGTAACCGCTGTTTTAGAAGAGAAAGATGATCAAATGACAGAGGAAGTACAGGAAGAAGAAGAAGAGGAAGTGGAAGAGTGGAAAAAATGATTAAAAAAGAAGAAGACGAGGAAGTTTCTGTTTAATAAGAGGAAGTAAAAGAATGGAAAAATGTGATGGAGGAAGAACAAGATGAGGAGACAAATGAGGAAACTATTAATGAATCATTGGTAGTCACCTTAAACACGAATGGTTCCCATTTCCTAAAAGACAATTCGTTTAAGTCAATTGAAGATTTATGGAGTTTTGTTATTCCTTATTTTATTAATAGTTTGTTATTGAAAAGAGCATTAATGAGGTATTGGATTTATTAATTTGAAACAGTATGTCTATATTATTATGTTACAACATGTGGCTTATTCATAAGCTATGAAACCACTACACAGAGAAACAGGTGGAAGCAAGCCACTAATTATAAACCCAGGTTGATGGTAAATATGAAGGGGTATATCGAGCTAATGATGTTAAACAAGTGCTACTTAGAAGGGATAATGACGAGACCACAATGAGCAAAAAAGGCATCAAGGAAGACACAACAAGGAGAAGGGTCCTCTAAAAACCCAAAGGTAGCTTGCCCACATTAGCCACCAAAGCAACTTCTGATATTACTCTTTAATGCTACAACACATGAGGAGTAGTATTAATGGATCAAGGAGAAGAATTTCGAGACCATTCAAAGCATTGATTGGAAGGCACTAGGGAATGTCAATTTGGTCTAGCAAGTTTGGGATCTTATTAACATTGGAGCCTAGTCCCAAGGTTTTGAGATCATGGATCCCTCATATTGGAAGTTGATCCTTGAGGTGCTCTCCATGTTCTTTGTGGAGAATGGTTGCTACAATTGGGATAGGTCAATCACAATCTAGTTTTGACTGTTGGGGGAGATGATCCCCATGAGTTATTTGAAGTTCTTCATCACGATAGGATTGTACGATTAAAAGTTTATGGGAATGCTAAAATATGTAGCCCTATGGATAAAATTCCCATAAGGGATGTCTTCTTGCCAATTTTGGAGCACTATTAGTGAGGACGATGACTACAAGCCCAATAGATCCATTGCATCTTCCTACAGCATCGACGTTTAGATATATATAAGGAATTCTAAGTCATATGCTGAGTAGGTGAGGTGACAACTTTGGAGTCATCAGGAATCTGGTCGTGTTCTACCTGTGGAGCATGAATGAGTAGATGCCAGTACTTCTAGGGCATGTATTAGCCTAATTCATCTAACATCAGAGTGAGGAGAAAAAGGTCAAGAAAATATACATTGGACCTTACATGATAAGGCTTGTATGAAGGATGTGAGTCTTCGATAGACTACAAACAATGCAATGTTTAGCGTCATAGTAGTGCTGAATCTAGACGTGATGAAACATATGCATATGGTACGTAAACAACAGGGACCTATGGGTGACATTGATCACTTGATAGGGAGCCACACATAGCTAAGCATCCATCACAACCACACTCATTGCCATCCCAGATAGGAGGCAGCCACACATAGTTGAGCATCCATCACCACCACACTCATTAACATTTTAGATAGGAGGCATCGCACGGGACGAGGCTAGTGCAAAATTGTCTAGAATGTTGACTTCACACCTAGACCAGATAAAGACAACTTAACTAGAGAAACACATGGGCACATTATAAGTAGTCAGCATACTATTCGCATACACAGGCTAAGATTGTCGAGCAAATAGAGTGGCTCGAAGCCTATGATAAATGGATGGCTGACCTATTGATGTAGATGGTGGGCGATCTTGGAATTATTTTTTCACCTCCACCATCTGGAGAGACTGCATTGTCTCCAGTTACACAACAATTTGAGGCTGTATGACTAGAAAACTCTCAATCAACGGACATGGTAGAGTCACAGTAAGATTGAGGTATGCTTTAAATTTGGACTTCTCTTTTCTTTTCTTGTTATTTATATATTTTTCTTATTTTTCTATTTTATTTTATTTTGTCTAAACATTAATGCAATGTTATTTTCATTTATGAAATTTTTATTTCCATGTTTCGTATTTATTTTATTTTATCTTTGTATCCCTTTTTGTTTATATTTTGCAAGGTTGTTTGTATCTAATATTGAATGGACCCTTCATCAAATTCAGAACTCTAAAATTCTTAGTATTCAGGGTAGTACCAATTTTGACCTTTTGTGTTTTTTTGTTATTTTTCTTGGATCGGAAAAAGAAAACATGCCTATTTGGAGAAACGGTAGATTTCAAAACTTTTTAAGAAATCATTTTGCAGCGGAAGAAATATATCCAAATCAACATGCTAATCCATACATGATATGGTATAAGGATAATAAAACCATGAACAAGATGAAAGGAA
>JANZLC010000004.1:16573604-16590364 GCA_026413385.1 Erythroxylum gracilipes
TTCATATCCTTTAAGAACACACTCACTGTACCCGTATCACTCTTTTCACTCAATCTTTCTCATTTCATTTCAGATAGGTTCAACTTTTGGTAGAGATGTAGATAAATTTCTTACGAAACCAATGGTTCAAGAACCAGGTCATTTGGAGGTCTAGAGAAAAAGTTATGGTGAAAAGACTCCAACATGTTTATGCCCTCACTTGAAATGTATATGTCTCAGTGAAAATGCCATAACTTTTGCTACAGATGTTGGATTGACTTAGTTTTTAGACCATTGGGAAGAAGACTTCTAGATATACAACTTTTATGAAGACTTCAAAGGCTAATTCTATCGTCTTGCATCTATATCGTCTTACTTTTCTTTCGTCTCATTTCCATCGTCTACTTTTCTTCCGTCTGATTTTTATCGTCTACTTTTCTTCCGTCTACTCTTTATCGTCTACTTTCTTCCTTCTGCTTTTTATTGTCTACTTTCTTCCGTTTGCTTTTCATCGTCTACTTTCTTCCGTCTGCTTTTCATCGTCTACTTTCTTCCGTCTGCCTATCTTCCCTGAACGTGTCCACTTGTAAGAATCATAACTCTTGACTCCAATGTCCAAATTTTTCATATAATATACCGTTGAAATGATAAAAGAAAGCTCTACAACTTTCCAAAAGACAGTATTGCTAAAATCTATTTATATCTATCCCAAATTTGCCCCTAAACAATGAAGATGAAACTCCTTCATACACTAATGTAATACACCAAATTCTTAACTTCATGACAACTTTTGAGATTCTTAGAGACAGAATTTAAAATTTAATGTCTTCATATAAAACGTAGCCATATAGCTCTAGTTTAATCCAAATTAAGAATCATCTCATTTGGATGACTAGAGAAAACGTTGTGGCTAAAAGACTGAAACATACTCGGTCAATATTTTTCCAGATCACTATCAATCTTGTTTCTACATCTTTCCTTATCACACTCATACCAAGATCACTCTTTCTATTCCTTCTACTCCTCATTTTCAATAAAATCACATTGAATATCAATGATACCTGGAAGTTGTCAATGAATGCATGTACCACTTTTTATACAAAAACATTCAATATTTATGTGCATATATGCTAACATGATGCATGAGCAAGAAAATGCATTATCTTAATTCCTATTTGAGCTCACATGTACTGAAAGTTCGGGTCCTAACCTTTAATACAGGGACGGGATGTTACAAATTAGGTGGGTAATGTGTTTATGGTTATTGTGTAAATGGGCAAATTGCTTATTTGTGTGTGTGTATGCTTAATTGCTTGAATTTGAATTATTGTGAATATGGAAAATGCATTATGATGCATTAGCATGTCATGCATTGAAAGATGCTATGACATTTTGTATATTTGAAAAAGAGGAAAAACTCCGAGATAGCTACATTTAGTGACTAAGTTAGTTCCGTTACTTTTGGGTAGCTTTAGCAGTATATCGAACATGAGCATCCATATGTATTTTGTATTAAGCTAATGATGTAGTGTTGATATGTAACTAAAGCTTTATTCAAAACTCTATTTTGATTTACTAATGAGATTCAGAATGGAAGAAGTTCCTTTTGTGTATGTTTACATTTTTCTTTGGTTGAGTTTTTGATGGTTGTTGTGGAAATTGTATGTGTATGTGCAAAATTTTGTGTTTGAATGTTAGGTTATGGGTTTCGGAACTGAAGGTTTTGCCTCGGTGAACCTTTCCCGAAGGGTATTTATGTGTGATTTTGGAAACTTCGCCGCGACAGACTTTTTCCGCAACGTATTTGTCCCGAAGGGTGTGGTCACTAGACCTTGAGACTTCACCACAGTGAACTTCTCCCGAAAGGTCCTTTAAAATGTTACCTCAATTTCACCGTGACAAACCCGCCAATGGTTGCTGCTGAAATTTTTCTTAAATTGAAATTTTTAACTTTCTCTTTCGCACGATCCTCACCTGACCACCCTAAGTGGTCGCCTGAGGATTAGTAACGGGACCCGGCCCAACATTACATGCCTCATTTCCTGCTAGAATTGTTGCAACTGTTGTTGTAGGCTCTGTTGAAATTAGAGATTGTTAGCAATCACAACATTCGTCAATTCTTCCAAAGATGTACTTAAGTTGTGACAAGAAGCTTCTAGCCCACACGGGAATGGTTGTGTATACTACAAACTATCATAGAAGTAATTCTGATGGTTATCCCATTCATAACCAAAGTTACGTTGATCAGTCCAACCTTGGTTATAGGATTGAAAGAGTTATAAAAGAAATTACTTCTATCCATGTCAGATTTTTTCTTTTGTCACTCAAAAACCAATCAAAAAAGTGAAAAGATCAATAAATAACTAAAAAGAAACTAATTAAAAACAAATATGTACAAAAACACCAATTAAAATTATAAACAAAACTAAAACACTGCATTTCCCGGCAATGGCTCCAAAATTGACAACGTGTCGTAATGCTAGTCAAAATAAAAACTAGACTACTAGTATAGCAGTGGTGAGTCTAGGTCGATCCCACAAAGAGTGTGTATAAAGTTTCCAAATTGAAAGTAACTAGTGTTTAGGTTTAACAGGGGGTTTTGGATTTTTTAAACAAGAAAATAAAGTGAAACTAGACTAATAAAAAATTAAAGAAAACATGCAAAAAATGATAAAAGTGGAGAATTCAGTATGGACCCGGTTGTTTGATTCAATTTTGGCCTACACCCTAGTTAAACATATTTTATTTATTTGTTATTTTCTAACCTCTCCTAGCAACTATTAACCGTGAGTTAATAATTCACCTGATTTTCCCTTAGGTTTTGTTTAATCAAGATACAATCATTAATTATACCTAACCATTGAATAACCTAGGAACTAGATTTAATTAGGCAATCTCATTACGAATTAGGAAAACTGATTAATCAAAGGAACAACCACATACAATGTGTCATTTAACCTAGGACATATTATCCCTAATGATTACGAATCATTAGTCACTACACATGAATTTCAACATAACAATTACAGATTATATCGAAATTCTAGCAATGGGTTTGCAAATAAACGATTCAATGAATGCATTAAAATCATCCTTTCAAATACCCAATGAGTTCATACATAAATAATGAAACAATAATGAAAGTACGATTATCCATACACAAAACCCAAATCAATTAATACGATTATCCATACACAAAACCTAAATCAATTAACATAAGATAACACAATCAATTTCTAATGAGAAAAAGAAACAACAAATACGGTGAAATACACTTAGCCCAGGACATCGGTGCCATTGTCACCTCCAAACTGTGTCGGGACATCTAGCCCTTCTTGGGTCTCTCCCATGAAAATGCCTCTGCCCTATGAAAATTGTCCCAATTGAAACCCCTTCAGTTCTTTCTTCACTGTGCCTCCTCTTCTCAATATGCGCTAACTCTCAGTATTGTTATATTGATGTGATGAATTAACATCTCATTTTCAGTCCATCTATAGTACTCTTTACGCCCCCTCGTATTGTATGTTTTAAGTAAAATGCATATTGAACATCTGCTACGTCTGCGTTTCACAGATATCATCTATGTAGGACGTTCATAGTTTCATGCAGGATACATAGATGTCATATGCGTTTTGTCCAAGTAATTTATGTTGCTACATCATTTTTCTTCTTCCTAGCAGCCTCTTCTTTTCATGTTGTTGCGTTTCATGCTCCACTGCTATACCTTAGCTCCATGGATGTTACGTTCTTTGCATTTTGTGCTTTCATTTTTCTTGTCTTCTTCTTATCTTTTAATTTTCCTCTTCTTGCTCCAAGAAAACAAGTGAGAATTAATCTTCAAAAAATGACCCAAATTTCATGCTTTCGACTCACTTTAGCTCCATCACTTCCGAATTATAGCTAAAACCACATATGAACTAAAGTGAGTATCTTAAGCAATTTTATATCATTAATCGCTAAGTGTTATGAAATAATAAAACAATCAATTAGGCACATATCAGTTAACATCAATGCTTCAACCTTTAAGGAAAGCTCCTTAAGAATTATAATTTAGAGAGTCCATAAAAAATGGAGTTTAAAAGCAATGATCTTAAAGATAATTTTGTGAAAGTTATTGCAACAAGTGAAAGGCCTGAATTCCTTAAGTGAGATTAGGGAATTTGAGGACTATACAAATTGAATTCATATTAAATTGCTTAAAAAGCTTGGATGTCTTTAAAAACTCCTAAATATCTTGAGATATTTAAGGTTTGATAAGATCTTGTAATACCTTAAATAAATAGATACTAAATCCATCTAGTCTAGGGGCCTTGATAGGATTGAAATTAAAAGCATCTATTTCAATTTCAAAAATCTAAACTTGCTTAATTAGGTACATTATCTTAATCTCATTGATTAAATTGGATATAAAATCCTTAAAAAATAGAAGAGAGGCATTAGGAGAGATTGAAAATATAAGAAAATTCTTAAAGTAACTAAAAGCCAATTCTTTCAGTTCCTTTTGTTCCCTTACCTTCTACACTATTTTCTTTAAATGAAATTGAATTAAACAATAAAGGAAAAAAATCAAGTTAAATATACAATTCTCTCACTAAGAAAGTTTCAAAATTAAAGCAGCGTGTTAAACTATTCAAGCATTATAGTTAATGCATAATACATATCTAGTTACTATTCCAACTATTAATACATGTAAGATTTAAAGATAGCTTTTCACAAAAGGTGGTTCTATGAAGTCCAATGGCATTGATTAGTCCTTTGTTGAATAGCTCATATCTTCCTTCTTTATTGCAAAAGATGTGCATGTTTCTCTTATCGTAAATGTGCAGCACCACATATGATAAAGCAATGTAAAAACACCATTTGTAGTCTCTTTTGATGTGTTGTAAATTCAGACTCCAGTTAATTTGTTGCCATTCCTTTAGAGTGTTACCAATGTTGCATTTGTGAAGTACTATTTTCCATGCACCAGTGTTGTTCTTGCATTTGAAAAATAGATGAAATGCTCTCCAACTAACTTTTACAAAGATTGCACCAGATTGTAAGGTAGGTAAATTTGTTTAGCCTGTCAATCATGGGTAGTTTTCCTATAACAATTCTCTATAATATTATGGTAGCTGTAGGTAGATTGTGTTTGCACCAAACCTATTTATACCATGTAACACACCTAAAGTTCTCCTGTAATCGTTTTCTACAAGATTTATTGTTGAATTTTCCATTAAAATCAGGGCACCACCATTTTTTGCCATTCTAGCTTTCATTTAAGACAACTTTGTTAGACTCCATCTACATATTTATATCATTTATTATCATAAGCATCTCATCTTTTAGCTCCAAACCTTACCAAGGTTTTGATTACCAAAAATATAGTTCTTCAAATCTAGAAGATAAGGTTTGTTCTTCAAAGGAAAACCTGACATCTAGTTGTTATGCCAGAGCATAGTTCTCATATTGGACCCCATTTTTGGAGCCCAACATCAGAGTCGTGGGAAAGTGAGCGTATTTACTTAGAGGGTAAAATCAATAGAAATCTTTCTCTGATATCATAAGATGTGGGACCTCATTTTTTGAGTCCAACTTTTGCTTTGAAACCATAAGTGACATCCGAAAGCGCATCCCGCAAGGGTGGCGTGCCCATACCAGTCACCATACCAGTCAGTCACCATAATCAAACTCATTTCTTATAACTTCAGAGCAGATTTTTGGGATTCTTTAAACCCAAATTACGAATCAACTTATCCAAAACATTTGTAGCCCTATGTCTCTAGTTTATTTTGAAGTAAGAATCATCCCATTCGGAGCTCTATAGATCAAGATATGATCAAAATACCAAAGTATATTCAGTAAAATATCCAATTCATACTCTTCTAACCCATACCTTTATTTTCTTTTCATCAATATTTTTCATATCAACGCCAAGTGATATCAATTATTATGTAGAGATAGAGAAATGTGTCAGGAATCTATTGGTTCAAAAATCAGGTCATTTGGAAGTCGGATGATAAAGTTATGGCCAAAAGAGTCAAACATATTTAGAGCTAGAAAATCCTTCGGGTGTGATCGCAAGGAACAAAGGTGCGATAGCAAGGATGAAGGTGTGATCGCAAGGAATGAAGGTGCGATCATGACCGAAGCTGTCTCGCGTAAACTTCGCATGTAACATCACTACTTAAAATGATCATATCTCCCCACTCTGATATCCAAAAATTGCATACTATATATCGTTGGAAAGCTAGAAAGATAAGCTACAATTTTCTAGAAGGCACCTTTGTCTAGTTCAGCCTAGATTAGCCCAGATTTTTCCCTAAATTCAGAACACAAAGTTTACCCCTGTGAAAAACTTGAAAATGCAATGTACAAAATGGGAAGATCATGAGCAAACGACATATATTTCATTAACCTCAAATGATAAGAGTTTTACAAAGCTTTAATGGAATTTCAAGCCTCAATACATCAGTTAAGTTCATGAACCAAAAATACAAAATACGCTTGAACTAGGAAAACTTGAAATGTGGCTAAAGCCTTGTGTTTACAAAAATCTAGTTGAAAATACAAAAATATGCCTAATCGGAGTGATGCCTTGGCCCTCTTTCACTTGATCTCTTGCTCTTCTCCTAAAAATGGAATGGAAAGGGAAGGGGTGAGCTTAAAGCTCGTGGGTAACAATTCTATAATCGGTAATAAGAAAAAACCATTGTAAAACTCACATTGAATCATGAAACATATATTTCCCAATTCTCAATTTATCAAACAATTTATAAGCCACATGAATCATGCATTCAACAAACTTGTCAAAACATTTAAGCACACAAGCACATCAAGATGGTTTGGGAGGTCCATAAATAGAATGAACTAACACATTCTCATATAATAGTCCTGCGTAGTCGTGAACAAAACGAACTACCACAATCTCACATAGTGGTTTTGTGTAGTCGTAAACTTGAGGGAGTCCATGAAGGAGCTCCATGCCACTAGCGGGCAGGCAGGAGAAGCTTTTAGTCAAAGTGCACTTGAAATACAGAATGGACCAAACCAAACCCACATAACATGTATTTTATAACTTGTAAACATGTTGCCCAAAATGGCACTTTTTTAAAACTTAATTTCATAAACTTGGTATCCTTTCAAAATCATTTTCATTTTTCCAATTCATAAATCATTAACACAATTCAAAACATGTAGCACATTCTCAAAGAATTCAAAGAGCAATAAATGCATAGTGGAAAAGTAGTTGAAATCATTTATTTCTATTTCTTGAAAGAGACATTAATGGCTTATTAATTAATTATAAAAATGTAAACCACCTTGAATTTCCTTGCTTATTACTTGCTCAAATGTGCCTCTCCTCTTGCTCCTCTTGTCTTTCTTGATTCCCTTTTCATTGAAAAAATTCCAAATTCAATAGGGTTGAAAAATTGAAAACCCATAAAGCACATTCACTAAAATTGTTTCTAGAAAACTTAAACTCATGCATTTCCTAAGCTTCATGAACCAAAACCCTTCCAAAAATCCAAAATATTAACTAAGATCTTACCTTGAATCTTCACCAAATGAAAAGATTATTGGCTCAAGTGGAAGCTCTTATCTTCCTCTACCTTTTTCCCTTATTGCATAACCTCAAAATCTCTCTAAAAAGCTTAGAAAAGATGAAACCTTAACTCAACTCTCTTCTTTTATTTCAAACCACCGAAACCTCACTTCTTCTCTTCTTGTTTTCGCATTTTTTCTTCTTCCATCTCTATTTTCATTTTTTCTTCCTTCTCAAGAGCAAGACGCATTTCCCTTTTCCCATTCTACCCTTAATGAATGTAAAATGTCCACTATGCCCTTCCTATAATGCCTTATAACTTTTAAACTTAAGTGACATACCAAAAATGTCATTTATGCATTCTTACCACTTTTAATACAACTAATTCATAAAATAAATCCTATTAACATAGACATGATAATTAACTTCAAAAAAATTGCCTGTCAAAACCTCAAAATTATTTAAATCATGCTTAATTCACTAAAAAAGATCGAGGGTCAACATCTCATTCGATTCCAATTTCCTTTCTAGTATAAGCTCTAATTAAGCTTATCAATTTTAGAATTTCTGTCAAAGTAGTAGAAGCATTTCTAGTTAAAAGATTAATTTCCCATGTACTTTTATCCTTGATTTAATACTCACACACCAATTTTCACCATAATGACTTCTGATCATGAATTAATCTCCAAAGAATTTTGATAAGTATGCAAGAATTCAAAGTTTTTAAGGGAATTATGTTCAAACTTCTATGCTTCTTAGATCGTCATATCTTAAAACATTTGACATTAGCTTTATAACCCCTTTCCCTTTCCCTTAACTAGAGAAACCTTCTATTTATCTTATTAATAGTCTTATTCATAACTCTTGGAATGGCAAGATGAGTAGCCTGATGTATATTGATGGAAGATAAAGCAGTTGTGACTAATTAAGCTTTGCCATCTAAGCTAAAGCTTTCATGTTCTGTACAATTTATTATGACAATTAGAGATTTTATTTGAATTTCTTCTAGAAATGATAGATTTAAAGAAAAAAGAAGTGTCCCTGTCACCATATGATATCCATTAGACCCTTACCTTCTGCCTTAATATGGAGCTTTTAATATCTAAAGTTCTAATATACTCACATAGGGCCATTTTCTCATCATTGATTAAAGCTAAGTTAGTTCATATTGTAGGTGAGTCCGAATTTCACATAACTTGCCTTTATTTGCCTTAAAATCTCTACACTTATTGGTGAAACCCATTGAATGCAATTCCTTGAGACCTGATTTGATGAATTAAAGTTTCATATAACACTTGAATTGCTCATAGCCTTCCACTTCTTAGGTCAGCCTTTTTCATATTGACATCTTAGAAGCCCTTCTGACTTTATCAGATAGTTTAAGAATCTAAATGGAGCCATCACCTTGTCTTTCCTAGTAGAGCAATGACCTTTAATTAATGTATGATTAGAAGATAAAGGACTGTTAAAGAAAATTGCACTTATAAATTTTAATGATTTTTTATATTATTATTTATAATACTATAATTTAAATAAAATTTTTTGGTCATATGAAAAAATTATATAAAGAATTGAAATATAATTTTAATAAAATTAAATTTATTTCAGAATTATATATAATATAATTATAAACATTTGATATTTTTATTATACATTCTAATTAGTACTATAATTGAATTAAAATTTGAATTAAAATATAATAGGCTTGACTTTAAACAAGTAATTTTAAATTTAAAAAAAAAGAGAATAAAAAATAAATTAGATATCTCTTAAATTTTGTAAAAACAATAATAGAATCTTTCATATTTTTAAGAATTTAATTGAGTTTATATTTAATTAAATTATTAAATGTAATTAAATTAAGTGATTAATCTAGCTATACTGCTAATAGTTAAGCTAATTTTAAATAACAAAAGAAATTAAGAAGATTGTAGGTAAATATTAATTATAGTATCTAAATTAATTTAGATAGAAAGAAAATTATAATATTTAACAAAATGATTACATAGTCAATTATTTTGAATAAAGTATGTAATGAAAGTAATTTTAAAACACAAACTAAATATTACGAAAACAGAGACTTATTATTTAACCTTAGAAGAATAGACTGTGCTCAGTGCATATGGTCAAAAACGAAATTCGTCTTTTAGCTTTGCATTATTCGGAGAGAGACGACGGAAGCCTTATCTGTGGGGGCGGGCTCTCTCTCTCTCTCTCTCTCTCGCGCGATTCTGCAACTCGACATTAGCATCCAAAGTACCCAAAACCCAAAAAACAATATCCAAACTCCAGCAGCCCACCTTCTCGTCATCAGCAACATAACATCAAATTGGTTACCAAAGGCAGAGAATAGAAACAGAAAGAGAACCGCAACTGTTGGATGGAGCATGGCTAAGGCTAAGCTACTAGTGCTTGATATTAATTGCCGTCCTCTTCTTCTTCTTCTTCTTTTTCATTAGCCCATCAGCTTGCTTACTTACTTCTCAACTCAGACACCTAGCTGCTGCTGCTACTGCCGGTTTACATTTTTACTTGGGTTCTTCTTTTCCAAAAGAGAAGACGATGAATCATTATGTCCCGGATTTCGAAATGGACGATGATTATCAAATTCCCACTTCATCAAGCTTGACTCGCCCTAAGAAATCTTCCATGTAATTCCATTCTCTCTCTCTATCTCTCTCTCATTCTTTAATCATCAATTCATTCTAAAACTTATTATTCTCACAGGCCTCAGGACGACGAGATCATGGAACTTGTGTGGCAAAACGGCCCCGTCGTCATGCAGAACCAAACACAAAGATCGCTAAAGAAAACCTCCACATCCGCCAAGTACCACGACGCCGTCACCCCCGCCGAACCCTCGATCCGCCCTCCCCAAGAACATCAACACCACCAGCTCTTCATGCAAGAAGACGAAATGGTCTCTTGGCTTCATTATCCTCTTAACGACGCTAACTTCGATCAAGATTTCTGCGCCGATCTCCTCTATCCTTCCGCTACTTGCGTCACCTCCGCCTCCGCCTCCGCCGCCACCGCTCCTCATCCGACCTGCGCCGTGCAGAATATGGTCAATTCTCCCACGTCGGAGCCGCCGATTCCTCAGGGGAGGCGACCGGAGACGGTGCAGAACTTCGCGCACTTCTCGAGGCACAGAGCAGTTAGAGAGGCCAGCGATTCTGATCCGTCGAAGTTGAAAACCGTCGTCCGAGAATCCACGGTTGTGGACTCCAACGACACTCCTGCGGTAGCGTCGGCGTCCAGAACGTCGGAGGCCGCCGTGGCGAGGAGTATAGCCGGTGCATCGAGCGGAGAAACACGTTGCCGCACCATGAGCGGAGCTCCGGTAGCGGTTACAACTGGCGGAAGCCAAAGAGAATGTGACAATACTGTTACATCGTCGCCGGGAGGGTCCAGCGCGAGCGCAGAGACGGCGACGTTTAGGGCGCCGGTGGAGGATCGGAAGCGGAAGGGAAAGGACGAGGAAGACTATCACAGTGAGGTGAGATGAGCTAATAAGCATTAAGTAGTTGTATTATTGAAATAATTAAAAGCTAAGCATACTTACTATAATTAATTACAGTAGTTTATTTATATTAGTATATTGAAAAAAGAATTACATGTACTGTTAAGTTATCGGGTAAAGTGCGTGGTGCGCAGGAAGGAATAAGCATGGATGGCTTTCGTAAAAGTGTCCCCAGAAGAATAAACAACAAACAATAATACTGTAGTCTTTTTACTGTTTATGTTAGTGTAGGAGTAGGAGTATAGGACTGAGTTAATTTCATTTTCCTGCGCCTGACCGCGCCGTGTACTGAATGTATAAAATAAATTTATAAAAAGAAGGATAGTATATTATAGTATATGGAATTGGGTCATGGGTAACATTATTATTACTTAAATATGTCACGGGGTTCTCCTTTGCTAGTCCATATCCCGCTTGTCTACATGTACATTCTTCTTGTAGTCTAATTTCCCTTCTAAACATTTATTTTTCTGCCCACATCACCTAATCGCAATTATGCTTATGCACTTTTTCTTTTTGTTGTTTTTCTCTTCTCGTTTTCTCTCACCCAGTAGCTTATAGCTATGCTCAATACTCTCTGTAAGCTTTTCTTTTTTCTTCTTCTTACTTGCTGCACGGTCAACTTGTTTCATTCCAGCACACAGGACACTCTTTTTTTATATTTAATGTTGTTGGTGTGAAAATTTTCTGTCTTTTTCATCCTGTCTTGTCACTCATCATTTTTAACCAGGTTGTGCATTGTTTTTCTCATCAGGATGCTGAGTTTGAATCTGCTGATGTTAAGAAACAAGCTCGTGCATCAACATCTACAAAGAGGTCTCGTGCTGCAGAGGTTCATAACCTCTCAGAAAGGGTTTGTATTTTCTTATGCTTGAAGTAATTTTGATTTTTCATTTTTGCTTTCAGTCTTCCTGTCATTCTTAGATGGTGTTATATTATGATATTGCAGAGACGACGAGATAGAATAAATGAAAAGATGAGAGCTTTACAAGAACTCATTCCACGTTGCAACAAGGTTATCTTCATAATCATTTTATCCAATTTCTGTCTGGCATAGAGTATCTTTGTTTTGCTATGAATTTCGTGCCTGCTTTTGAATTTCAGTCAGACAAAGCTTCTATGTTGGATGAGGCAATTGAGTACCTCAAATCACTTCAACTACAAGTTCAGGTACATATTTTTGTATTCTAAGATATGTGGTTCTCTTAATTTCTTCAAATTTATATGTGATGGAAGCAAGTACAACAACAAACGGTTGACTTAACTTTGATCTGAGGTGTTGAAATCTAGTTACCCTATCAAAGTTTTGCGATGTTTATGTTATGACATGTTAGAAACATTTAAGAGCAGATGAGTTTGGGCTCATTGCTAAGAATGCCTCATTTGTCTTTGCGCACTTAATGCATCACAAAATCTTTTTGCAATGCATATATGGATGAAGATCTTTCTTTAATCTCAACTAATTGAACCAAATGGTTGGATGCAAGTAAATATCTTTTATTTGAGCTCATAAGGCTTGAAACTTGAGGTATTGTGTTCACATCTTTAATGTCTATGTTTTCAACGAGGATAAGCTATGTTTTACTTTCTGGTGTTTTGTGTTAAATGGGTTGATGTTGGGTTCTACATCTATGTTGTAATTGATTTCTGCATGCGGGATGAGGGAGGATACTGGTTGGCCATATGAATTGGAAATTTATAGTTGTGTATGTAGGTCTTATGTGTGTTGCGGAAGCTTCAGATTGTTAATACCTCAGTAACTCAGCCACTTCATGCATTCCATTGCAATCCTTTTTTTGTTAGATCAATATTTTAAGTAAATTTATCAAAAAAATGATCTGTCAGAGAACCAATAGAAACATAGTCTTACATTCTTGTGAGGGTGGCAATGCTCTTCCCTCATGCGATGCTCAGTAGTTCTGGGATAATAGCTTTTCGGGCATTACAGCAGCAGATGATCAATGGACAGTTTTATTTCTGGAAAATTAACTTTCAGATCAAATATTAGTTTCTAATGTTACTTTTTTTATGCAAGCCTGTGCATGGTGGTGTTTACTTCTTGACCTGTGGATTATCGAGTGGAAAACATTAGAGTGTAATTAATTACTGCAGATGATGTCCATGGGATGCAGCATGGTCCCAATGATGTTTCCTGGAGTCCAGCAATACATGGCACCAATGGGGATGGGAATGGGGTTGGGCATGGGCATGGAACTTGGCATGAATGGACCAATAATGCCATATCCAAATGTTTTAGCTGGTTCGCATTTACCAACTCCAGGTACAGCAGCACATATGGGTTCAAGGTTCCCTATGCCAACCTTTCATATGCCACCTGTTCCTCCTCCTGATCCATCCAGAATACAAGCTGCCAACCATTCAGATACCCTGCTAAGCTCTCTTGGGCAACACCAAAACCAGCCACGAATGCCTAACTTCATTGATCCGTACCAGCAATATCTTGGTCTCCATTCTCAAACCATGCAAGTGCAAGTTCCTCAGGTTTGCACTATGGCACTCACTTTGATGTATAAATTGTGCCTCGTATTAATTCACCAAGTCCTAACTGTTGATATTCATATGTTGGATGTCTTCACTGAGTTGCTATTGGAACTGCCATTTATTTGCTGAGTGAACCTGCATCCCGTTGAACCATTTATGACATCAACTTATTTCTTGCGTGTGCTCAGTTATTTGGAAGCGAACTCATTACTTTAAAAGCTTTATCATTCATGTTGACTATTTATATTTTCAGAACCAAGCAATGGCCGTGCCAAATGCCAGCAAACCAGCTAATAGTGAAGGAGCTGAGAATACTGACAATAATCAATCAGGTAGGCCCTTCTTGTCTGATTTACGATCAAAAGTTATGATTGTGTTATGGTAAGAACTAGGCAGAGAAATTGGTTAAGATAGTTGAACAATCAAAACAAGAATATACTTGCTGGCGATACAGCAAGCTCTGCATGTACTTGGGTAACTAAGTTGATTTTGATGATTGAGGGTTTTATGGAACAAGATGATAAGCAACGTACATACTTGGCATTTCTTTTTCACATGTTTATGGAATTTGGATGGGATGGAAAAGACATACCTTGTAAGATCTTTAAAATAGGAGGAGCCAATCTGAAAATATTAATTGATATGCCGTTACAATCTTGTCTTCTCTTACATGAACTTTAGATATGTTGAAGAATTCAGAGTTGCACTACCAATTGACATCAAGTATTTGCACTGAAGACTAGTTTTATTAAGATTGATTTACTGGTTGATCTCAAATGAGTCTTTACTTTAATATTGGGGGGGAGGTCATATTTAATATGTCATAATAGTGGATAGAAAATGTTGGTCTATTCTCTAGTACTTCTGTTGATTAGATTATTTAGATGAATGATGTGAGGATACAGGGATCATTGGCTGCTTAAAGAACATTTTACATGGGTATCTCTTTTCTGTCGGGGGATTCGGTTTTAAACTGCCTCTGCCTCTGCACGAGAACAAATCCGATATAATTAAACTTCCTGTGCCTTGCAGGTTAAAATTCGGAGCGGACCTTTGTGTGGAGAGGTTCTTGCCTGTTAGAAGTTTTGTAGATTAACAACGTACGGAAGCAGCTTTTGCAACCGTCTAGTACGATAATAACACAGCTAACTTGTAATTATTACATAGAATTTCAATTTTCTTTTTCACCTTTTCGATACTTTTCCTTGCCTCCTTCCTCTATCTTTTTCTTTTTTATTGCAGGTTTGTCTTCCATGTTATTCTGCTAAGTTAGGTATGGTTAAACTTGTCGGAAAATCATATTAGGATCCGATCTCACTTGTAGGAAAATAAGTACGTAATTTTTTTGTATATGATTTTTTTTTAGGCCAAGATTAATTAAAATTCATAAAGTGATTAACACTTAAATCATGAATTGTAATTTGTATTTTATTTTAAAGTTTGATCTTTGCTCGTATCCTTTGAATCATTTTCAAAATTGGCTCCTTTCAACAATTGTAGTTACAAAAGTGTCCAGTTTATATCTGATATCAACGAAATAAGTTAAAGAGAATTTTGCAACTATTGCAAAAAGGTTTAGGTAATTGCAAAAAGGTTTAGGTAAAGAGTGTTAGTTCTTTTAGAGTTTATAAATAATTTTTGGACATTTAATAATTTAATTAGAATTAAATTTTAACTAGAGCTATAATTAATTCTAATTAAATATTAATTATGTCTAAATAAGACTCAATATTTTATATTAATTTTTGTTTATTAAATATTTTATATTTATTCATAAATGTTTTTAAAGAAATTAAAAGGAATTGTGTTCATGATAACAAAAGTTATAATAGCAACATTGTACAAATTGCGTCTGAGCGTTTGAGCAATGTGAGCGTCTGAGCGAGCGATGGCAGAGAGAACTCCATAGCTTCTTATATCTCTAGCGATTTAGCTCCTTTATTCATGATTTCCTCTTCTTCTATTTCCCCTACCCGTCTTCCCCTAACCTCCCTTCCTGTGTCCTCTTCATGACCTTCCTCTCTATAGCATTTTCCCCCTTTGCCTTCAGTCCAAATCCCTAACTCTTCCGACCAAAATACCGACCTAGGATGAGATAATTTTGGTGTTTGAGTTGTTATGAAGTGATTTTGCACTAGAAGAGTTGAATTTTGGGGAGATATTGAGTGAATATGAAGTTAGACTGGATGTAGGAAGCATTGGAAGGACTTTGGAGGGGTTTGGGGAACCCCTATGTCCGTTAGACGGACTTTAGGTCTGTTTAACGGATCTTCTCGGGTGTAAAAACACTCTCAGGCCAGTCCATGTCCGCTTCTCGAGTGTAAAAACACCCCCAGTGTAACACCCCACTCCCGCAATAACCCGAACCTGACATCGATGGTGATATCCAAGTCCGTGCCCCGCGAGAGTGACGTGCTAAACACTCAATCGTTCGGAAATCAGTATACTTTTTTTTAACACAAACATAATATGCGGAAGTCAATAATCAAATAGGGCATAAGCCCTTTCCAAACGTACAATGCAATTTACAAAAAATTCTCATATGGCCATTTGGGCCCTTCATTTCGGAATACAAATTTATACAAAAGTTGCGGAATATTTAATTCAGTACAAAATTAAAGATATGCAATGCAGACGCGAACTGATTCCGACCCCTATCTTGGAAGCTGTAGGTATACTCCCGTTTGCTTAACGGGGTATTCTTCTGATCCTAAAAAATATTTGCAAATTTTGGGTGAGTTTTGCGAACTCAATGAGTGACTATCATCGATGGCTCACTCAATCACATAACAAATAATTTACATATCATACTTTATTTCACATTTCACATTCAGTACACTTAATCATTCATACTATGTATCAAAATTCACATTTTTCATTATGCATATGCAGTCCACATGAGACTCTTTTTTCATTTGTTATTTTTTTATGACTGAGTGATTCACTTTTAAGCTCGAGGCTCTTTTTCACACGTTAAGCTTGTAGCTCTGATCGGTGGCTACTCTGGTCACAACTGCCATTATGTTTCATGCATTCTTGCAATGGAATGCATCACTCACAATTACCTATCCCATTCAAGCACTTTCTCATATCATCGGACCTTAGCCCGGCATTCCACAATGAAGTGGAGCATTTCACAATTTCATTTATATCTAAATACACATTTAACAATCACATATTTACACATAATTCATCCAATTCACATTCAATAGCACTTCAATATTCAAATCA
>JANZLC010000004.1:16590464-16603701 GCA_026413385.1 Erythroxylum gracilipes
CAGATAAGAATTTGATTAAATATTTGAGGTTTATAGAAAGATGTTTCGAATAGTTTTAAGATGAATAAGATGGAAAAGAAAAAAAAAATTATATCGAGATTTTTCAGATTAGTCAAGTTTCCAACACGGATTTGCGATCAGTTTAGATTTTCTGTTTAAGTAGTTGGGTTCCGGAAACGGGATCCAACAGATCTCATGAAGTCGTTGACGAGATTGCTGAGAGTAATAATCCTGAGCAATCTCTTCCATTTATATCTGGACCCTTGGGGGTGAATCGAGATGAAATACCATCACCATCACCTCCACCTCAGGGGGAAGCTTTAGTTAAGCTGTCGCAAGACATGATGAGATTGCTACACCGTATGACAGCACCCAAGGCTTCGATTGATCAGCTATGGAAGTATGGAGTTGAGGAATCTATTGGAACATCTCTGGAGGAGTCTAAAAGGGCGAAATTCTGGTTGGAGAAGGTGAAAAAGGTATTAGATGAAATTAGTTGCCCACCTAACCAAATGGTTCATTGTGCTATCTCTCTTCTTCAAGGAGCTGCCTATAAGTGGTAGAACTTTGTTTTGAGGAATCCTCAGTTACCGAAACTTCTGACTTAGGATTTTTTCCCAAAAATTTAAATCCAAGTATATGACTGAAGTCTATAGAAAGGAGAAGTGGAAGCAATTCCTGAACTTAAAGCAGAGAAATATGTTTGTTGTTGAGTATAACAGGAAGTTTAATCGACTCAGCAAGTGTTCCCCTGAACCTGTACTTATTGAGGAGTTTTGATGTCATCAGTTTGAAGATGGTTTAAATGACTCAATCAAAGAACATCTAGCAACATTCACTCTCATGCAGCAAGTAAGTTATCATCAGCTGGTGTAAGTTGTTATTAAGATATAGAAGCAAGAGATGCTAGAAAGAGAAAGGGCTCAACGAAGGGGTTTGCTAGAGGAGGTTAATCCTCAAGACAGCGGAGTCGTGAAGGTGTTTCCTCTGCACCGAAATTTACTCAGAGATTATTAGCTAGAGGAAGGCGACAAAACTTTCCCTCGTCTGTTTCTTGTAGGGATTCCTCTGCGGGCTGAGATTCTGGTGCTTCGGAGTGCCCTCATTACTCCATACATCATTGGGGTACTTGTTGGAGGGCTACGAGTACATGTTTCCGATGTGGCAGCACTGAGCATCTGATAGCCAATTGCCCTATGAGACAGTCTTAGACATCACAAGCTAATAGGGAGGCCTCTCATGCACTTGCTAGAAACAAAGGACGAGGTAGAGGTCGTGGAGGATCTAGTTAGATCAGATCTAATCCGAGTACTCATTCAGAAATTGTTGATCAACCTGCTATACCTTTTGCTCCAACTCGAGCTTATACTTTGAAAGCTAGCAAGGATCAGGATGCACCTAAAGTCATTGCAGATATTGTTTCTCTCTTTAACTCTGAAATGCATGCTTTGATTGATCTTGGATCCACTCATTCTTGTATTTGTGTTGTAGAAATTTCTGATAAAGTGATGCCTATAAATTAGTTAAATTATGATACTCATGTAATTAGTCCTCTAAGTAGTAGTGTGTTGGTTAATCAGGTGTATAGAAACTGTCCTGTTGTGATCCAAGGAAATGAGTATGTTATTGATCTGATTAGATTGCTTTTTTATGAATTTAATTTGATTTTGGGCATGGATTGGTTAACCAAGCATTAGGTAGTGGTTGACTGTAGTACTAAGATAATTATGCTTAGGAAGCCTGATTAGCCTGAAATAGTATTACATGGCATCTGCACTGGTTTTCTAGTTAATGTGGTATCTATTATGCAACTTTGGAAGTTCCTTAGGAAAGGGTGTGAAGCTTATCTAGCTTTTGCGATTGATTCTAAGAAGGAGGGTGTTAAATTGAAAAACATTCCAGTAATGAGTGAATTTCCAAATGTGTTTCCTGAAGAACTACCCAGACTCCCTCCTGAAAGGGAAGTGGAGTTGTTTATCGAAGTTATGCCTGGCACTGGTACTATATCCAGAGCACCCACAAGATAGCTCCTACTGAATTAAAGGAGTTGAAGGTTCAGTGGTAAGAGCTACTGGATAAGGGATTCATTCGACCCAGTGTCTCACCTTAGGGAGCACTGGTTCTGTTTGTTAAAAAGAAAGATGGTACTCTTCAGATGTGTATTGGTTACAGGCAATTGAACAGAGTTACAGTGAAAAATATGTATCTGTTGCCAAAGATAGAAGATCTATTTGATCAATTGAAAGATGCAGGAGTATTTTCAAAGATAGATTTGCGATCAAGATATTATCAACTTTGGGTAAAGGATGTGAATGTTCCTAAGACTAGATTTAAGACTCGTTATGGACATTATGAATTCTTAGTAATGCCATTCAGGTTAACTAATGCTCCAGATGCATTCATGTATTTGATGAATAGAGTGTTTATGCCCTATCTAGACTAGTTTTTTGTTTTTCATAAATGATATCCTGGTATGTTCTAAGAATGAACATGATCATGTTGAGCATCTGCGGGTTGTGTTACAAACCCTATGGGAAAAACAGTTGTATACCAAGATGAGTAAGTGTGATTTTTGGCTTAAGGAGGTATCTTTTCTAGACATGTTGTCTCTTCTCAAGGGATTAGAGTTAATCCTAGTAAGATCGAAGCAACTGTTAACTAGAAGCCACCACTGAGTGTGATAGAAGTGAGAAATTTTCTGGATTTAGTGGGTTACTATTGCTAGTTTGTGAAGGGGTTTTTAGTGATAGCATCTCCTTTGACTAAACTGCTATGGAAAGGAGTGAAGTATGAATAGTTCGATAGATGTCAAGCTAGTTTTGATCAACTAAAAGGAATGCTTACTGAAGCTCCTGTGTTGGCTCAAACTACTGCTAGTAAGGAATATATTATGTATAGTGATGCATCTAGAAATGGTTTGGGTTATGTTTTGATGTAGGATGGAAAAGTAGTTGCATATGCTTCTAGGCAATTAAAGCCTCATGAACAGAACTACCCTACACATGATCTTGAACTTGTAGTAGTATTATTTTCTTTGAAAATTTGGCGACACTACTTATATGATGAAAAGTGTAGGATTTTCACTTATCATAAAAAGTTTGAATTATTTGCTTACCTAGAAAGAACTTAATCTGAGACAATGGCGTTGGTTAGAATTCTTTAAAGACTATGATTGCATTGTGGATTACCATCCAGGTAAGGCTAATGTCATGTTTTATGCCTTAGGTCGAAAGACCATTTCAGCCTTGTCACTATAGCAAGGTGAATGGGGACTTATATCTAATGGAGCTTTAATAGCTTAGTTGAAAGCTAGGCCTACCTTGAAGTAAGAAATATGTGATGCTCAGAAAGTTGATGATAAGTTGCAACAACTTGTCTTGGCTACTCGAGAAAGTAAACAACCTGATTTTTCTGTGAAAGGAGATAGTGATTTGTATTATAAAGATCAATTGTGTGTGCTAGCAAATGATGAATTGAAGAGAAAGTTATTGTTTGAGGCTCATAATACTATATTTACTATGCATCCTGATGGAAATAAGATGATTGGGCCTGAATAAGATTTGGAATTTTTATTGAAGTAATAACTTAAAGAATGTGTTATTAGATAATAAAGCAGCTAATTTGGGAACTATAAGTTTTAAAAGGAATGAAGTATACTTATGAACACAAATGTGATTTAAATGATAAAAGTGATGTGTTAGTTTTGAATGTTTGAGAATTGGGAACTTAGGTGAGTACATGTAAAGTGTAATTACTTAATGTATTCATTGGTTCATTATTACAAATGCTTATTCTCATAAGGCATGATAAGTTTGTTCAAGTGAAAATGAATGGGTTCAATTTGAGCATAAGGAAATGAATTCATACTTATGCATTATTTCACTGTCATATGATTATGATATTGTGATAATTCCAGACCATCAATTGTCCGAGGAGTTTGATAATTGGGATTGTATTGGAACTCTTTTCTAATTGTGTGAATATACATAAAGTGTGATGACTCAATACATTTATTGATACATTAATACATATGTTTGTATTAGTAAGGCATGTTAAGTTTGATCAAATGAATATGGTAATATGTTATGCACTACATCATTTACATGAAGTTCTGAAATCTGAAATGGTTTGTTTTAAAATTATTAAGTCCTAGTAGTGGGTAAATAGGCATGCCTAGAAGGGTCTGCAGCTACTCCTATGACACTAAGGTGTCTTCTGATATTGATACTTCGGTGCCTCTTGATATTTAACATAACAGTGTCTTTTGATACTGAGACATAAATCTCTCCGGTTCTGAGATACCAATCATCGTATCTTTTGTTCTGGTCCTGTTACCCACTTCTGTAAAAAGGATTAGCAGTTTAACATGTTTTGAATTATGATATATGTTTAGCTTTGGTATAAACAAGTTTAGTTTTGATACAAAACAAGTTCTGTTTTCATTAGAGATAAGCTCTGATATGATCCAAAACAAGTTCTAATATGATATAAGTCATATTTTGATCTAAAAGGATTATATCCTATTCTGATATTCAATTCTAATATTTGTACATTATGTTCTAGTTTTTATGAGTTTTGTTCTGATCCAAGAATGTTTTGTATTAATTGATGAATCATAATCTGTTATGAGACATAATGTTTGGATTACCGTGTATTATGAACAATTAAAGATTGATGTGATATGATTTGAATTTGTATATATGAATGTTAGATGACTGTTAGAAACAGTCACCATTATGCATTATGTTTAGTTATTCCTTAATAAGTTATATGCTTAGCACGGTGGTTTAAAAACTAGGACAAGGACTACCGCAGTGGCCAATGAAGAATGTGTTTTATTTTAGAAGTTGTTGTTTTAAAAGATGTATATTTGAGCTTTTGAGTTGTATCTGACAATATGAGAGAGTTTGTATTTTGTTTAATGGTTTGTAATAACCTTACTACAGGATGGATTATGTTTAAGGCATGTATTTGATAAGTTCATTATATATGATGTACATTATGCTTTGTTTACAATAACATTTAATGATATGTAATATATGTTTGTTTGAGTTGCTAGAAATGCATGTAAGGAACATTTGGTATGATTTGGATTGTTTCAATTCTATTTTGTGTATCCTCCCAGGTATGTGGGTGTTATAGAGATATCGATTTATGCTTCTATTGGAAAATGACATTTACAGTGGTTAGTTAAATATTCTCATCCTTGTCTAACTTAACTATTTTTATGAAATTTCAAAGTGCCCCTCTCAAATTTGTACTAAAGCAAATCCTTGCATACCCAATACGCTTTAAGAATGTGGTAATTTCATTCATAAAACTGGAATCCTGACTGTACTTACCAAATAACTAATCCCTTTAATGCTTCAATATTTTAAAGGCCTGTCATAAAAGAAAACCTAAAAGAGGAGCCATGTAATGCCCCAACATATACCTTGTAAGTATTATAGCATGTCTAGGGTGTAATAAGAAGTAAATATGATGAATGAATTAAGTACCTCTAAGTATAGTAAGAGATATAATGGTACTAAATGTAAAAGATAAGGTAAATGGATAATTTGTTCGCTTCGACATGGACATACATACTTAGACATAAAATATGTATGGAAATTTGTGATATGTTTGCTTGGATTTATGAATGTCATATGAGGGGAATTGATAAAAGAAGTATTCCATAAGTAAATGAGATGTTTTTGGTTAAATTGGATGTATTTTTGTGTTGCTCTTGCATAATAAGACCGAAGTTAGTTGATTTGGGATGTATACCTTGCTAAATGGATATGTTCTACTGAATAGATTTCTTTAATTTGGCCATATCTTGGCCTGTAGACCTCCAAATTGGATAATTTCAATTAGAGACTAAACTAGAGACATAGGTCTAAAACTTCCATGAAGGAACCAAAATATGATTCTGCCTCTAATAGTTTTTAATTCTGTTTTGAATTTGAGTTGTGGCTACTGTCATTGTTTTCAAATAGCCTATAGTTTTTGGGGTATAACTCCCAATATAATTAAACAAATTGCATGAAATTTATGCCATTAAAAACTTAAGACATAGAAGAATGAAATATATTGAAAAGATTATAGGCCAATGTTGTAATTAAAGGAAGGAGAAGGACCAATATGCAATTTTCCTAAAGTCAACTCATGGACAAATAAGATTAAAACATGAGTGTCCAATAGAATTGTAACACAAGGTCCAATATAATTTTAACACATGATCCAATAGAATTATAACACGTGGTCCCATGGGATTGTAATTGTAACATACTACTCTTATAGAGCATATACCCGACATACCGAAGGATATTCGGGAACATACTATAAAAAATGGCACCTTAAGATGGTTAAATCAATTCATTTTACATTTTAATCCATTGCACATAACATAAAACATTCCAATAATCATGTTCCATTTTTATTCATAAACATATACAGTCTCAAATGTCATTACATTCTTAAAATTCACATGTACAATATAAAACAGTTGAAAGGTACAATTCTTGATACAACATAATTAAGACATTTGTAGGTACAATTGATCCTGACATTAACCCATATCTAAATGCAGAAGTTACTTCAACTAGACTAGCTAGATTTCTCCTGAACTTGAAAAACAATGTTGTAATTTTGAGTGAATGAACCATCATCGATGTGTTTACTCAAAACATACATAAATATCACAAGTATATAACATAGTTTAATCAATATCTCACATCATTCATAATCAAATCTTATATATCACATCATTCATAATTTAGTACCTGATCGCAATATACATCATATTCTAATAAGTCCGTTATGAATAGAAGCATTTCATATAATCATTTCAGAATAATTCAATCATTTATATCATCAACATGTACACAAACATAACATATCATTATATCAGCTTAATTCAGTCATTCTTTACAATTATTCACATGATACATATAAAGATATATATAAATGCAATGCACATGAGACTCTACTTTTATTTTTATTTTTGTTATGACCGAGTGCCTATTTAACTGTCTTGTACTCATTGTGGATACCAGGCTCATTTTGTAACTGTCCTGCATCTATTATAGATACCGAGCTCATTTTATAACTATCCCGTACCAGTTTAAATACCAGGCTCATTATCAACTGAACATGTGACTCTTATGCACATTTCCTAAGCTTTAAGCTCTTTTCCACGTTGGTCACTCCGGTCACAACTCCTTTATCTGATCATTCATATTCATTTGATGGAATGCATCATTTCATATAATATGCTATCAATAACTTTCATTCGGCGTGCATAGTCATTTATCACAATCATCATATCGGAGTCCGACATTAAACATTCAATTGAGTACACATTTTTCTAACATTCATATACAATCAGTAAGCACTTCCTATACAGTCTCGAATATTTAACTCCTCGGACAATTGATGGTCTGGAATTTCACAATCATATCAGTAACAGTTCAATATCTGAAAGTTAATCAAAAACAATTCAAATGTGGAGAGAAAACATCTAGGTTAACTCACATAATGCAAACCGATACATATATATAATTAAGATTACACGTTTAGGTCAACTCATAGTATGCTCCAGAATAGCTATTGCCTTGACAATCCAATAATGTCTGGATACTATCGGTCAATTTGTGCTTTTAAATCATACAATACACACATAATCCACATATTACTAAGTTGATCAATCATATAATTATTCAAATATGCACATTTGTGTATGTCATGTTCGATGCATGCTTAATTGATTTTCCCGAGTATATGTCCTTAATCATGAATCTTGATGATTCATTCATTATAGCTTGTCCATAACTTGTTTTCAATTAGGTTATGCCTTATATAAGTTTGGTTACCCTCAATTCATCAATCATACATTCATCAATCCTTTATTAATGCTTTATATTCACACAATTTTCCCAATTCTCATCCATTTATACTAATTCACATTGTTCATATCCTTTAAATCACATTTTCATTCATAAGAACACCTTTACTCATTTAATAACTTATAAATTCTAGCTTAAGGTACATTGATATCAAATAATCCAATCCTTAATTTATAATATCATTTAAGAACCTAAACTCATCAAACACTTAGCCAATTGATTCAACATCAAAATAAGTTCATTTTAAGCCCCCAATTAAGTCTAATTACACCAATGTATATTGTCTTATCATTATATGATTCAACAAGAACACAAAGCATAAATTTTCCTCTTTGCTAAGCATTTCTACGATCGGGGGAAGGGACCAATACAATTCCTGTGATCGTGGGATGGGTGAACCGAAATTTCACCTTCACTTTCCTTCAACTTTTCTTCCAAATTTTGACACCTTCATGATAATTCATCAATTATACCTTAATTACACCTTAAAGATACTTAAATTCCTCATCAATTCATCTTTAATTCCAATTCCAATTCAATTCATTCATTTGGTAGTTCACAAATTATGGTCTTTCAAGCATCAAAATCAAAACAGAACATAACCAAGCCATTCATTAAATTCCTAGCACACATTCAACACCAATACTGCAACCAAATTCATCCCTAATCAATCATTATAAATGTTATTCTAACATATGTCAATAGGTCAATAAATCACTTACTAGTTCAGCTCAATGTCTCCTCAAATATCAAGCTAACCTAACCTTATGCGCAATGTCTACATCCTTTTCTTCCTAATGTTTTTTATGAACAAACATTCTTCTTTTGGCCATAACTCTCTCTAAAAAGATCCAAATGTCATGATTCTTGTGCCTCCTAAAACTATACTTCCATTAGTTTTATTATATCCAAAAATTACATAAACAACATCTCCCTTTAAAATATAATCTCCATCCAAATTCTATCCTATTTCTGGTAAGAGACAGACTAGCAACTAATACTCAAACCACAATAAATCATATCAAGACATATTCTAACCAAACTGTTTCACAAAAGCATTAATAAGACATTTATAATCTTTTTCATTTTTTATACTTTCACCAATTCGGACTCTAAGCTCCTAAAATATTAGGAAATAATACAAGGTTCCTGTATAGGGGTCTACCACAGGCAGTATTAGGGAAATGAACATAACTCAAGATATAGTCACTATTTTATCAAGGAACTTTAACAGAGGTCAAGATAAGACCTATATCTACAACTTCCATTCTTTGAGTTTCTTCAAATTTGTGCTCTAAGACTATGAAAAATAGATCAAAAGAGAAAGATGAAATTGAAACCAGAATTTCAACTTACCTTGATAACTTCTTTCCTTCTTCTCTTCTCTTCCCCTTTTTCTCTCCTTCTCTTCTCATTTTCGTTTTTCTCCCTCTTTTAACCTTATGGCCGACCTTCACTCTCACTTCTATTTCATTTTTCATCCATTTTCTCTAGAAATTTAAGGAAAGTCAAACTAATCTACTAATCCATGTGTCACCATTCTAATGGTCCATATATTATCCTTCTATTGGTCCATATGTTACTATTCTATTGGTCCATGTTTCAATTACTTTAGGCTCCATATGTCACTCATATAAGGCTACACATGTCAATACTTGTAAGGCTACACATGTCACCAATTGTAAGGCTACACATGTCACCAACTGTAAGGCTATATATGTCACCATTTGTGAAGCTACATATGTCACCATTCTATTGCTCCCCATGTCACAAGTTTAAAGTGTCTTTTTTCACAAACTTAAAGGGCCATTTGTCGCAATTATACTCAAGCCACTTGTCATCCATTTAATTAAGCCATTTTTCACTTATTCCCAACACCACATGTCACCATTTCATAGGCCTAATCAACCTAAATTCCTATGTATCAATTTTTCTTGCTCTTTAACATTTTTCTTAGACTAGATGCACATATCACCTCATCAATTACTCAATTGTAACGATAAATTCCCAATTTACTAAGTATAGTCCATTAAAACAAACTTCAAGACAAAATCAACACACAATTACATCATGATCAGTAAAAACCTTTCATACCCCAGAACATGTCAATTGAGTGCATATACTATCTTGGAATGTTTTCTAAATCATAATTCATATGTGTATACAAATATTATGCATGCGAATGAAATGAACCTCGTAAATTCTTAATTGAAATAACTCTTGTGACTCAATCTACCAATTTAATCTCTTAACAATTTTAGGAGGCGGGATATTACAAACTTAAACTCCATTTCTCATATTAAAAAGGAAAAGATAAAGAAAGGGAAAATAATCATATAAATAAAGCACTGAAGTTTGTCTCCATTAAAAGAACTTCTAAAAAGTTACCTTTTAGACTTAAATTGTGCCAGTTGGGCTTTACAACATTTATTATTTTTCTAAAAAATTGAATTTTTATACTTAACCCAGTTTAAATGAACTTTAGACCATTAATATTTCTTTAAAATAATTTTAGTTTTGAACCTAATCTAACATAATTAAGTTTTACCTAACTTGAATATACTTTATTTTAACTAAAGCCTAATTAGGCCCAAACTTGAGCTAAGTTGCTTGAACTAAGCTTCCAAACTAATCAAATTTTAAGTTGAATTCAATTTTTTTATTAAAAAATTGAGCCCAACCCACACCATAAATAATCTGAACCTAACCCAGATTATTACAATTCCTATATATAATATCGAAACAATATTAAAAGGTCCATTGACTTTAATTTAAGGAAACATCACTCATTTGTACCCTATAAGCAAGGATAAAAAGTTAAGTTCTATAACAACTTTTAATTGAAGACATTCAAATGATAATTGTTGAATACTTAGCCATGCTCAAGTCGACCCAAATAGTTCAGGAGATGGATCAAAAAAATCAAAATGATGTTGAATATTATATCTTTCAATTACTTGAAACTGACCGACTATAATATACATACCTTGAATCTTTTGTAATGGTTGATATGGAAGCTATTAGGAAATTAAGGTGGGATCTGATCCTGAACGTAGCGAAGTAAGCATAAAACATTTTTTATCATTTTTTGAAAGTCAACATCCTTAAATTCTATATCATGATTAACATATAAACGTAACAAAGATTGAATCATAATTTGTACCTTATTATGAAGCTAGATCTTTTTCTTGTCAGTTCTAAAATTGGATCATCTCAAATATCATAGTTATACATATCTCCGGCCTCTTATGGTATATATAGAACATTTTGAGAGAACTCTATAATAGTTATAGAGAGGGTTAAGCAAAAACTACTAGCTCTCTTAAAGCCTAAGCCTTTTTATAACAAGATATATATTTTTTAGTAATTTAATTGAAATAAAATTTTAATTTTAATTAATTATTAAATATTAATTGGATGTAAATAAGATCTAGTATCTCATATTAATTCTAATTATTGAATAACTCATATTTAATCATAAAGTTTCTCAAACTTTATAATCAAGTCCAACTTGATTAAAAACACTTTTTCTCTCTTTAGCTCGTTTTTTGTGTGTGGCCTATTAAATTCCTGAATATATTGGCAATGTATATAAATTAAAATCCTAAAATATAAATATATTGACAATGGATATAAATTATAATCCTAAAATATATCTTAGGATTAGATAAATTAAACTATTTTAATTTATCTTTAATTCTCTAATTAAATAATTTATATCTATAGATCAATATTGACATTTAGTTTTTCATTATGATCACTCAAAAATTTAGGAATGAGAATGTAGTTTTGACTAACCTTTCTAGATATGTTTTTTGTTATCTAATTCAATCTTTTTATCATATAATGTTCTAATTAGACATAAAGCATATAATTAGTATCTTCTCTATTTGAGTCCAATCATATTAGTTCTCCATCATTAGTAATTGATTCTATTAATGACATTTGAAAACAATTTTCAGAATGTCATTCAACATTAACCAAGGATTTCTCGAAGCAATACTAATCGAGACCAATGAAACATTTCTCCTAATCACTTTAGGGATATAAATCCTATATTAATCATTTAATTGTGTCCTTTGCATTTATTGTGTAATATTTACCTTCTAGGGTGTGTAGCTTAGATTGGTTCCTATGTAGCGTAATTAAGGTTTGACAGGCATGGTTAGAGTTATTCCTGTACGAGTCTTTCACAGTAGATACAAGTCTCTTATAGTATGTATTTCACTTAACGTTTATTACTATTCTTAGACATGTTCTACATGTACGTTATTTTGTGTTATATTTATTACTCTTGCTCAGTGTTTCTGTTTAGTATTTATTTGTATTGTGTTGCAATGTTGTATTTAGATGTTTTTCATACCTTTTATGTTTATTTGATTTATTTATTTATTTTACTTTATTTCTTTGATATGTATATACATCCATTTATATTGTAAGACCTTCATAACACATTGCATATGGGTTTATCGAAAACAATCTCTCCACTACATAATACATATTAGTAAAGTTGCATACTATCAGACCTCCCTAGATCCTGCGTCTTAATGGAACTCCAACTGGGTGTTGATGATAATGATGACTTTATTAATTAAAAAATCCTTTTATTATTTATTTAAGGATTGATTTCTTAATTAATTAGAACATCATTTCTTAAAATTAGAAAATAATTTCCAAAAATATTAAAGAAATCTCAATTTACTCAATTAATAAATGAAAACACCTTACCAAATTTTATAAAAATGCATTTCAAGAAACTTATTATTCAAATAAAAAGAAATAATTTTTAAATAAATAAAATAATAATTTTTAAATAAAATAATAAATTAAATTCCTTGATTTCAAATTGAAATAAATGAACTTGATTAAGAAAAAACTTTCTTAATTACTTACGAAAATATTTTCTAATTTTAAAATAGTATAATTAATTAATTCCAATATAACAGAAATATAATTAATTTTAATCTAGAATCAACTTTTCTATAATTTAAGTTTGGAAATCAATCTAATTATTAAACTTATTAAGAACAAGAAAAATAATTGATTTAATTTTTGAATTAAAAACTATTTTAAATTGTTGGGTTAAACTAGAAATACATTATTCCACACCTAACATAAGTTATCCTTATGTCCAAACACTAAGATAAGGCAATCTTATTGCAAATAACTCTTACTTGACACGACTCGCCTTTTTGGGCCGTGTTGGCACTAGGGAACGGGTAGGCTTAATGCCACCAAAACCCGTAGTAAGCCCAACTTTTCTATATTCTACTAAAAAATCCGGCATGACCTATTCGTTTAGCTGATTAATCCTTATACCTGCTTGATAGGTTGTAAGAAGCAAGGATTCA
>JANZLC010000004.1:16603801-16614859 GCA_026413385.1 Erythroxylum gracilipes
CTAGCTTGCTCTCTCTTCTTTTCTCTCAAACCACCGACTCTCTTCCTCTTTCTTATTTATTTTCATAAATCACTACTGCTTATCCTCCCATTCACGGTTTCCTTCTTCATATATAAGCAAGACAACACTTCTTCTTCTAATTATGCTCTTAATGAGTATAAAAAGTCCATTTTATCCCTTCTTATAGGCTTAGGTTCTTTTAAACTTAAGTGTCTTGCCAAAAATATCCTTAAATATTCTGACAAAACACTTTCTAGAAGAACTATCCTCCATTGTCTTAAGTTTCTAATGCCTCTAAAATCATTCGATTTGATTCGGTGATTCAGAAGATATACTTCAAACAGTTTTTGACTGTTCTTGTTCAAAACAGCATATTATGAACCACTTCCATCTGAAATTTAAACATCTTATATATTGAATTAAATTCCAAGTTCTTCATACCATTTGTAGCTCCATGTCTCTAGTTTATCAAAAATAAAAAATCATCTCATTTAGACCTCTACTGATCTAGAAAACATCAAAATACTGAAGTATGTTCAATAAGATAACACCAGTTCATATGATTGAAGAACACACTCACTGTACCCGTCTCACTCTCTTCACTCAATCTCCCTCCACACATTTCAGATAGCTTCAATTTTTGGTAGAGATGTGGATAAATGTCTTACGAAATCAATGGTTCAAGAACCAGGTCATTTGGAGGTCTAAAGAAAAAGTTATGGCGAAAAGACTCCAACACATTTATGCCCTCACTTGTAATGTACATGTCTCAGTACGAATACTATAACTTTTGCTACAGATGTCAGATTGACTTTATTTTTGGACCATTGGAAAGAAGACTTCTAGATCTACAACTTTCATGAAGACCTCGAAGGCTAATTCTATTTTTTTTACTTCTGTATCATCTCACTTTTCTTTTGTCTCATTTCCATCGCCTACTTTTCTTCCGTCTACTTTTTATCATCTACTTTCTTCCATCTGCTTTTTATCGTCTACTTTCTTCCGTCTGCTTTTCATCGTCTACTTTCTTCTGTCTGCTTTTCATCGTCTACTTTCTTCCGTCTGCTTTTTATCATCTAAAACGTCTCCACTTATAAGAATCGTAACTTTTGACTCCGATGTCTGAATTTTTCATATAATATACCATTGGAAAAGTAAAAGAAAGATATACAACTTTCCAGAAGATAGTTTTGCTAAAATCTCTTTATATCAATCCCAAATTTGCCCCTAAAGTCCGAAGACGAAACTTCATTCATACACCAATGTACTACACCAAATTCTTAACTTCATGACAACTTTTGAGATTTTTAAAGACAGAATTGAAATTCGATGTCTTCATACAAAATATAGCCATATATCTCTAATTTAATCCAAATCAAGAATCATCTTGTTTAGATAACTAGAGAAAACGTTGTGGCTGAAAGACTGAAGCATACTCAATGAACATTTTCCAGATCATTACCAATCTTGTTTCTGAATCTTTCCTTATCACAACTCATACCCAGATCACTCTTTCTACTCTTTCTACTCTTCATTTTCAATAAAAATCACATTTAATATCAATTATACCCTGAAATTGTCAATGAATGCATGTACCACTTTTTATACGAAAACATTCCATATTTATATGCATTGTCTTAATTTCTCTTTGAACTCACACGTACCAAAATTTTGGGTCCTAACCCTTAATACGGGGATGGGATGTTACACCCAGGCTAGTCCATGTCCGTTTAATGGACATAGATGTCCGTTTAATGGACCTTCTCAGGCCAAATTGGCTCTTAAATCCGATACATGTCTATTAAACGGACATAAGGAAATCACAAATTTTGACTCTTTTAGAGCCAGAATCTCGCTTTGTACTCTTCATGAAAGTTTTAGATCTAGAAGTGTGCTTTCCAATGGTCTAAGAACAAACTCAATTTGGCGTCTGTGGTAAAGGTTATGACAATCCTGCCAAGATAGGTACAAATATAAATGAGGACTTAAACATGTTGGATTCTTTTGGTCATAACTTCCTCATCCGACTCCAAATGAAGTGATTCTTAAAGAAATAGATTACTAAGACATTTTTCTATCTCTCCATAAAAATTGGCATCTTTTGGAGTTGATTTGAAAATTTTTTCATTAGAGAAGGTGAGGATTAGTTAAGAGAGCATGATTAGGGTATGAACAGACTTTAACTTTTTAAGCATATCTTAAGCTGTAGAGCTCCAATTAAGATGATTCTTACTTCAAAACAAACTAGAGACTTGGAGCTACAATTTCTTTGAAGAAGTCAAATTGAAATTCTGGTTTGAAGATTTCCAAATTCTGTACTGAATTAGGAAAAATGAGTTTGATTAAGGTGACTGATTTGTATGGGCATGCCATTGAACAAATTGTGAGGAAAATTTTTGGGATGTTATGAAAATGATAATGAATAGATGATGGTTCAGTAAATTTTATGGGAATACGTGCACATTTCATGATTTTGCAAGAGGTTGGTCTCCAGAATCAAGCGGGGTCCAACAGCAAGTGTTGGGTTCCGGAAACAAGCGGGATCCAACATGAGTGGTATCAGAGCAAGGGTTGGGTTCCGAAAATCGGACCCATCATAGAGGAATAATTGGATCACTACTATATCTTACAAGTTCAAGACCAGACATTATGCTTAGTTTCAATCAAATTCAAAAGAAAGCCATCTTCAAGAAGTCAAAAGAATCTTTTGATATCTCCACAGAACTATAGATTTTGGACTATAGTATCGAAAAACTGATTCATTTGACATAATCGATTATTGTGATGTAGATTATGCAGGTGATAAAATCAATCGGAAAAAAAACACAGGTGGTCACTGTCAATTTTGTAGAGGATGATTAGTATCTTGCTTCTGCAAGAAGAAAAATTGCACAATGCTCTTAAAAACTAAAGCAGAATACATAGCAACTGCCAACTGTTGTGCTCAAATCTTATGGATGAAGCATCAACTACAGGATTTTTCTCTAAACTTTGATCATATTCCTATATTATGTGATAATACGAGTATTATAAATCTTTCTAAAAATCTTGTGCATCGTTCTAGAACTAAGCATACTAAATTAAACATCATTTTCTTAGAGATCATGTTTGGAACCATTGATCTTTTGTATGTTAATACTGAGAATCAAGTAGCTAACATTTTCACCAAGCCACACTCTAAAGATAGATTTTGCATGTTAAGAAAAGGGCTCAGTATATGCAAACTCTCTAATATTATTTATGTATGAATATTCTTTGCTACTTGTCTTTGGATTTTGTTTAGCAGGCTCCTTCAATTCTTATTCCTTATAAACTCACTATTGGTTTGGCAGGCTCCTTAAAGCTTAAAAGGCCCTTTCGTTTTAGAAGACTCCTCTCAATTAAATAGAGCAAGATTACATATGCCCTAAAAATAAGAAGTCGTTAATGGTGTCGTTTTAGCCTTTTAAAAACGTTTGCACAGTTTGACAACTCTATGTATATATCTGTCAGAAGATACGCAACTGATTACGGTTCTTCTTCTGGTCTATACGTCTACTGATCCTCTCATGAGATCAACGCTCAAGAATCACTTTGTATACCCTAAGAAAACTTCTCTCGTCTTCTCTGTTATTCTCTCTACACCATAACTCTCTACATTGCCTTTTATTTTCTCTCTCAAACTTCACCAAGCTTACCTATAATGGCAAGGACAAAATCAAAAGGATAGAAGAAATTTTTGACCTCAACTTCTAGCCATGACGAAATACTTCATCATGAACAAACCTTTACTTTTGATTCCTTATCTTTGTCTCCCACAGTAGATTCTCTGGACATTACTACCGAATCTATTTTTGTCTCCTCAAATATCCAAACTTCATAAATACCCACTTAGGAGACCCCAAAAGATTGGAAAAGGAAGATTGTTGCTATGTTATCTTTAGATTATCCTGATTCCTTTTCAGATGACAAAAAAGAAATAATAAAAAACTACTGAGATAGAAGAAAAAGAAAAAAAATAGGTCAAGAAAAAGGAAAAGGGAAGAGATAAGAAAAGGCAAAGAGCCTATAGTTGAAGAAAACATTAAGGAAGCCATAGTCAGGGATGAGCTATTTATATAACAGGACCTATTCGAAGAAATCCCTAGAGCAACAAGGTCCAAGAAACTCATGGTCCACAAGAAGGGAAAATTGTCATTATAAATAAAATCATTTCAATCAATGGAAGTTGAAGCCCACTATAAAATGCGGTACAAGAAGAGAAAAGTGGTTGTCGGATGCATTGTGCCTCCTCACATGTTCAATGATATTAATATTTTCTTTGTTGCTATTAGGTTGAAGAATTTTTGGAATTTGGATGATACAGTGTGTGATGAATTATTCAGATGTTTTTACACATACATGCGAAAAGAAGAAATTGATGGAAAGCTAGTCATCATATCTTAGGTGCGGGAATGTGATATCTTGATAACAAAGGATATAATGGGAACATCTTGAACATAGCTCCCATAGGTAGGACTAACCTTCCTTACCAAAAGTGGGACATTGTTGATCTTGATTTAGGAAAGGTTGTGGACTTCATATGGCTGCATACTGAGAATGCCCATGAAGGGAGACGCATGTGTAGAAATTTGGACCTACTGCCTAGATGTCTTGTATCAATATCGGCTACTTCAATTTTTCCAAGAAGTAGCTCAGTAGAAAGATGTAGTCTTCTGGATACCTATGTAATATACAATCTACTGAATGGCAACAAAATGAATCTCTCAGCAATGATTTTGAAATTTATGGTGGAAAAGGGAAGCCATAAGAACACTACTGGAGGTTTGCCTTATGGAATGATGTTAACCAAGATCTTCGCATATTTTGGCTTTCCCTTTGACAATCTGATGTGGTATGAGCCTGGCAAGTTTCATTCCTCTATCCCCTCCTAGTTCGGGTACAAGTTGAAAGAAAATATTTAGGCGAGAAGAAAACAAAAAGAGTAGGAGACTTCTTAGGTCCTGCCTCAGAGCAGAGCTCTAAAAGGATACCGAAAATTGTAAGTCCTACTCTAGAACAACAAGCTCCTGTCCTTCCTCAAGACATAAACAATATGGATATAATTGTTGAGGGACATTCGCACAAATCAAGATCAAATACGTGAACAAATTGACAGCTTCTAAAACCAAGTCTTGGATTTGCAATTCTCCTTAGGAAAACTTCTCACTGATTGTGTCAAAAAAAATTTCATCATATTTCATTCTTTTTATCTCACATTCTATACTTTATTATTTTTTTATAATGACAAAGGGGCAGAGTTTATGTGAATATTTTTTTAATGTGATTGATTATGCTATTAAACTTGTGAAAATTTGTGATATATAAATGATAGGTTCCTTTCTTAAGAGACAGGCTTTGCTCCTTCTAATTATGTCTGAACTTATAAAAGTCACAGATATCTTTCAAAATCATCTATTATCTCTTTGAATTTTGAAAAATATATTTATTATTGCTTGTCATCATAAAAGGGGGAGATTGTTAGCTCAAGGTTTATGATAACAATTTTGAAAATAATTGTATAATATTTCAAAATTCAAATTAGATTTATTTCCTTGTATAATTAACAGTCTTATTCTCAAAAGGAAATAAAATCATAAAAAATACGCTTTCTTTCTTATAGGAACTTTCATTATGAGTTAATCTTACTAGAAATGGTTTATTCGAAAGGATTCTACTAATTATGAAAGAGGTATATTAGCCCCGTGATTACTGGAAGATTTTTGGCAAAGATAACATTGAAGTTATTCAGATTTAAATCCATTTAGTTGACTAAAGATGTAAGCGAAGCAATGACTAGTTGAAGAAATTGACTATTTATGGATGAGCCAATGCGACTATGAACAACAACTGAACAATACAAAAGATGCAAAGGTATATTGTCAAAACTCATCAAAAGCATATATATTCTTGAAAGTGATATCTTTGTAAAAATTTTCTTGTGTGTTAGAAATTGAAATTCTGTTGAGAGAGATTACTGAAGCTCATATCGAGCAAACATCATTTTTATTTGAGAGCTTGTAGAGGCTAGTGAAATATTACTAGTGTGAAAGGTTGAAGAACATTGAAAAAATTAACTTGTGAGCTTAGAGAGGCTCGTCAAATTACTACTTGATTTTATAGTGAACACTTAAGTTATATACTTGGAGACTAGATATAAGCTTGGGTTATAAGCGGAACTAGTATAAATCAGCTGCGTCCTTCTTCTCTCTCTTCCTCTCCTTATCTTTTATATTTTTGCGTTATATTATCTGTGTGTTCATTTCAACAAGAAGTTCATTCATTTTTATAATAGGTCCCTTCTATTTTCAACTTATTAATGGTTTCTTTCAGTTTTAACAAGATTTATCATTCAATAGACTCCTTTCGTTTAAACAGGATCCTATCCCACAAAAGGCTCTCATTACATAACAGACTCCTGTCTTTTAAAAAGTTTTATCGTCTGACAGGCTCCTTTTGTTTTTTATTCATTAACTATAATCTGTTTTTTATACGAATTGAAAGTAATTTGCGAAAAAAAAATCTAGTTACACATAATTCACTCCTCTCTTGTGTGTGTTTGCTTTATCAAAGTGGACTTGAAATATGCATTGTTGTAGGATTCTCGTGTCAATTCTAATAAATCATCCTTTTCACTGTACAAACCATATCTTCTGATGGATATGGTTCAGCAAAAATAAACAAGAATCAGTGCACAATATCTAGCCTGGAGACCTCAGTACTATGAGGTTACAAGAATCATGCAAATAGATATAACCACGTACACGTTATCACTTTTTTGTATTATACATTCGATGATTTAGCTTACACCTCAATTGGCTCTTCAACACTTGCTGGCCTTGCCACTGGCAGTTGTGGATCAGCAGCTCACATATTCGGTATAAATGGAGATCTAGTTATGAAATTTCTCGGGAAGACTATATTTATATAATTCACATATTTAAACAATAGACTGAACAGAGGCATTGTATAACATGTATATAGCTTCATTTCGACAGCTGCATTTAACTTGACAGAGCTAAGAAATGATTAGCTGTAATTTTCTGCAATTGGGGGCCCTTTTTTGCATGAGAATAACTGATAAGATGCCTTACAGATGCAGTCAATTTTAACATTATGAACAAAACTCCCAAAATGCAACTCAAGAATGATGGGAATAAAAAATCATATCGCCAACCAAAAGTGAAGAAACTTGTGATTGATTGCCAAAGTATTACTTGGTTTCTCCTCGACATTCACTGGCTTAGAACAGGGAATTTCTGCACGATTCATCAAGCTGAAATCAGTCCATATTTCTTATACTGCACCACTTTCATCATTAATGAAGTGAGATCACTCGTATCAAAAGGTACGTTTGTGCCTTGTGTCACCTTATGACTCGAAGATTATACGTCATACCTCAAACAACAAAGATTCGCGTATGTTGCTGCAGGACAGAATCAGTTTAGAAAATAGAATGGAAACGTTCCTTTATCCTCTGGAAAAGTTTCTTATTTTCTTCTGATTCATTGACATCAAACAGATTGAGCTCCTTCCTGCCCTGCACTGAAAATGTAAGAAGCGTTGCCTTCATACCCAAGTAACGTTGTAGAAAAAGTAGATTAACTGCCAAAGAAAGCACATCCAGACATAGTTTCAATAATAGATTTGCAATTATTGTACTGACCCTCAATTACAATCAATTTTGCGAAAGAAACTCTATCCACAAAGACATATCCAGGGTACAAAAATCAAACAGCGAAAGGAAAATAAAGAAGAAAGCGATGACCTCAGTGCTTCTTGAAGCAGATCAACAAGCAACAGCAAGCAAGCAAGCGAGCGAGAAGATGAGATAATAAAAAGAAGTAAAAAAACACAAAAGAAATTGAAAAAATCTTTTTAAGGTTAGCGAGTATACATACATAGTCGCAGTAGTAAGCCCTATTAGGGAGTGAACGAAGAAGGGATTGCGAATCAGTGTAGTACTCTGTTCATAGTTTGTAAATTAATTAGCTATGCTGAGCTGTAAAGGTAATTAGTTGATCGTACATAAACAATAGATTGTACAGCTTTCCAGAATGTACGAGAAGAATGAATATTTCTTCCTCTCAATAACTGTCAACCTTCTACACTATCAGAAGTTCTTTGTTCATGATATTAGAGCCATCTCGATCTAGAAGTGCTTCATAATTGTTTTTGTTACGAAGCTAATTTTAGCTAAGAACGAGATGTTAACCAACAAAGGAGGAAGTGTCATATGAAACGTTTGAAGAAAACATGATGGGAACAAGGTCGCAAAGTGATGGACATTCATTGTATTTGCAAAGTTCGGATCATCCAGGTATGGTTCTTGTAACCACTCCTTTAACTGGAACCAATTATTAATAATGGAATAGATATGTTAAGATTACTCTGGGAAGGTTAAGCTTGAATTCATCAATGGAAAATCTGTAAAGCCTAATCCAAATTCAATTGGCTATAATCAATGGATTCGTGTTATTGCATGGTCACTTCTTGGATTTTGAATTCTATTTCTACGGAAATAGTTGAATCTTTCATCTATACTAATTTGGCTAGAGAATTATGACTGGAACTTTAAGAGTGTTTGTGGAGTGTAATGGCCCATTATTATATCAGCTACAGAGAGAAATAACTTCTATTTCTCAATGGAATATGTTGGTTGTTCTCTATTTCACAAAACTTGTGAGATTGTGAGATGAAGTTCCACAATATACATGTGGTTTAGCTAAGGCAGTAGCAGATTTAACTTCTTTAATCAACTCATGTAATTTCTGGTGGGGCTTAATAAAAGCTATGATCATATTAGAAATTAGATATTGTTCATGGATCCATTTCCTAGTGTAAGTAAAGCATACTCTATGGTCTTGAGAGTAGAAAAACAACGACAAATTCACAAGGGGATATCTGGAATAATAGAAAATAATCCGATGATGATGAGAGGACAAGATGTTAAAAAGGAGGGATTGGAAAGTTAATCATTAAGGGAAGGGGAGTAATAGATAAAAGCTAGCTATATTAAACACTGTGATAAAAATGGACACTAGACAGAAACTTGCTTCAAATTGCATGGATATCTAGAGTGGTACAAGGAGTTGTTAGAGAAAAACAAAAAGGATGCAAGTTCAAATAAGGTTTTTGCAGCAAATTCAGTAGAAATGGAAGTGGAGCGACAAAAGGAAGGAAGTAGTAGAGTAGATAATGGAGTGTCATCACTATCTGAAATGATTAAACAAAAATTAATGAAGCTGATGAAAGGAAAAAGATCCATCTGATCCTGTAATGATCAATTTGTTCATTTGGAGGATTTTGCAAGTACTGCCCTAATTCATGCTTTAACTTGTCTTGATTTCATAGACACTGATTCTTAGATAGTTGATACTAGAGCCTCAAACCACGTGAGTGAACCTCAACCTGTTAATTAAACCCAAAAACCAGATGCCCGGTGGTTTGATCTAATTGGTGATGTAAAACATATCTCATCTTGACTGAAGCTCTACATATACCCACATTTAAATTCAATTTACTATCTTTCAATAAACTAGTAAATATAGCTCGACCAATTTTGATTTTTCCCCTTCTTACTGCATTTGGTAGGACCTGAAGACTAGTGAGATATTGGCAGTAGGAAGACTTCTAGGAAGATTTTACATTCTTGACCAAAAGTCCTTTAGTGAAGAAATCATAAAATTGTATGCAATTCCATGAACACATTTTCTAAATTTTGATTTCCAAAAATCCTTGAATCATGTTTATTTTGTTTCTATTTATTCACTTTGGCATTAAAGGCTTGGTCATCTTTCAGTAAATGGACTCAAATATATTCCTATTAATGAGGACTAACTTAGTAATTCAAATACCTTTTATGATATATGTCCACATGCCAAACAACAAAGATTACCTTTCCCGATTAGCAAAATTCAAACCACACATATATTCCAAATTATCCATATTGACAATTGGGGGTCATATAGACAACATTTAATCTCGTGGGGGAATTATGTTCTCACTATAGTTGATGCTTTTAGTAGAGCTACTTGGACTTGTTTGATGTAACATAAAATTTAGGTGACCAAGATCTTAGATACTTTATGCAAAATAATCCTTAATAAGTTTAAGACAGCAGTTCAAACCATTAGATCTTATAATGGTGCTGAATTTTTTAGTGCTAATTTTCAGCGTTTATTCAATCGATTGGGTATTGTACATCAAAGATCATGTCTATACTCCATAACAAAAAGGCATGGTGGAGTGTAAGCACAAACACCTGTTATGAGTGGCTAGAGCTTTAATGTTTCATTCTTGTTTACTTAGACAATTTTGGGGACAATCTAATTTTATAGTCACCTACATCATTAATCGACTTCATACTTCAATTTTGAAGTGGACCATATGAAATTCTTTATAGTTCTACACCTTGTTTTGATTATCTAAAACATTTAGATGTCTATGTTTTGCTACCAACACTCCTCATAAAGATAAATTTGTTAAACATGCTTATAGATTTATTTTTATTGGCTACACCCCTAGTCAAAAGGCCTTTTAGTCGCGTGATCTTGCTTTAGAACTAGTTTTGATCTTCAAAAATGTGTTTCATGAAACACAATTCCAATATACTTCAAATCACTCTATTGGTCACTTTATTGGCATCAAATTAGCTGTTGTTCCAATTCATTTTGATCAACCCCATTCAGAATCTATTTGATTATATGCTAATTCTTTACAAAACCAAACATCTACTTTACAAGAAGACCATATTTCATCGAAGGACAATACTCAAATTCATTTAATTAAGCCCACTTGATTAGTTTCTTCCTCTATCCCTCATTTATGAAGAAGCAACAAAGTTATAAACAAACCTTCCTAGCTATTAGATTTTGTGTCTCATACTAAAACTCTTAAATCATTTAGCTAATCCCAATGTTTTTCCTAGTCTTGCATCAATCCCATCTTTAACTTTACACCCTGTAGAAAATCCCATAATAATAGATAGAATCCCATAATAATAGATAGTCCCTTAATTAAGGGATTATCCTTATAGAG
>JANZLC010000004.1:16618840-16631179 GCA_026413385.1 Erythroxylum gracilipes
GAAGCACTGTTTGAGATGTTGTGTGTGCACTAGTCTGATTTGATTGTACGGTCTTGGGTGGCATCCACATATCCTCCCAGGGGGTATTTAAGTGTTACATTGCATGAGATGAGTTTTCACTAATTGATAATGATCATGGAATCTTTGAAGTTGTCAATCTTTCACTTGATGAACCAAAGTTGGAGAATATGATATTTGCTGATAAAAGCAATGCCAATGTTTGAGAGTAAAGTGATTAGAAGGTAGATACTTTAATTAGATTTTTTGGTTGTAAATACTCATATGAATGACTAATTCTACTTTTGGATAGGAGATTGTGGACAAATTGCTTAATAGAATATATGCTCCATGTTTTTTTAGAGAGGCTTATAAATTATAAAATATGTATCTTGAAACACATCAATCAATATATATCATATTATGAATTCTGAATTTTTTTCTTAATTCTAAATTTTATAATATACATATATATTATGTCGTGTCCGTGTCCACCAAATTTAGAAATTGGTGTGTCCGTGTGTCCGTGTCTATACTTCTTAGCCTTTAATTAATTGCATTTTGTGATATTGATTGGGCTTCACATATGGACACACAATGTTCCTTATCTGACTTTTATATTTATCATAGTTTTTCTTTACTCTCTTAAAAAATCAAGAAGCAATCCATGGTTTTATAGTCTTCAGCCGAGTTGGAATACATAATATGGTTTCAATAGTTTGTGAGCTTCAATTGATTTCATATATTCTTTGTGATTTCAAGAGAACAGTTCCTCTTCTGGTTCCTTTTATTCATAGTTTGTAAATTCATTAGCTATATGCTGAGCTATAGAATCAATAACTATCAACCTTATCCAATATCAGAAGTTTTTTGTTCAATCATTGCAGATTTTACAATTTTTGAAGCCCATTCATAATTCTGGTCTCTTCAATCCTTAAATCTTTTATGAAAATATCTGCCGGAAAACTTTCCCCTCTATATCCCTGAATAACTTTACAATAATATTTGTTTGTCTAAATATAAAAAGAAACCAAACTCAAAAAGTCAGTGTGTCTTGACTTATCCTTTCAACTCTCTTTTATTTCCTCTGTTTAACCTTTTCTACACCAAATTTATCCGGAACATAGAAAATTTTGATTATTATTGTTCTATCTGATAGAAATATGATAAATATGAAATTGTTGTTTCATTTTCAAAGCATATGATTAAATTAATTATCCAATTGAATACCTCCAACCAAAAAAGGTTCGTGTGGAAAAAGTAATAAATAGAAGATACAGGCAGCAAAAGTACTCTTCAAGTAGTAAAGTAAAAAGCAACCCTTCCCAATGCGACATTACAAAAACTACCTCCACACAATCGTTCGGAAACTGAATACAAGTTTTGACATAATTTCCAACATTATTTTCACTTTCACTTTCACTTTCACTTTCACTGTCACTTCACATATACAATCCTTCTGGCACCCCTTCTTTCTTTTTGAACATCACTTTTTCCTTGGCCTTCTTGAAGTCAGTATGTGTCACCTAACAGACAAAAAAATGAAACATAAGAGATCTTAATTGGAAGACATAAATCTGAGGAGCTTTGGTCCTGTTTTGTCATTCATAAGAAACGAGAACGCAGAAGCTTGGTTATCAACCAGTATAAATAAGTTGAAGAGAGTGTTTATCCCATTTCCATAACATGTTCTTTTACTTGATCTATATATTTACTGGTTCATTATCCACAATATCTAAATGGTATTCTAGAGGGTCTTACACTTATCAATTAAATACAAACATCACTAAGATTTAAAATTTTTATAGTAAATAAAAAAATCATAGCAAATTTATTAAATACTTTTTACTTATTTCACTTAACCCTTACAAATTTAACCTTATATATAGAGAAATAAATTAAATTTATAAATAGAAAAAAACATATGTTTTAAAAACCAAACCAAAAATTAAACCAATAAGACAAGAAATTTAAGGTTTGAAAATTTTAGACCGTCATAAAATCGACTAAAGATTTAATAAAATTAAGAATTTTAAAAAATGATTGAAAGAGATTATTCTTACCTATCTAAAAATTTAAATTTTTAAAAAAAGATTTTTAAATAAAAATTTATTTATTTATTTTAATTTATAAAAAATATTAATTAATAAAAAATTATTAACAAAAATTATTAAAAAACAAATTGAAATTTTAAAAACCGAATCAAAAAGTTGAACAGTTTAAAGATTTTATGATTGAACCGATCTAACCAATTGAGTCCTTTAATCATTAAAAAATTCAAACAAATTAATCGTATTTATGTTCTTATTTTTAATTTTTAACAAGGAATTAATTATAGAAATGGAAACAATAAGCAATACAAAGAATTTCAGATCTAAAGAAAAATTCTAGTTTCTAGTACTACTCAACAATATTGAAGTAATATTAATAGTTGATTTTAATCCTACACTTAATTTTCTCATTCCAAGTCTATCCCAAACGCAATATAATAGCTACGGTGTTTCCTATTCCCTATATGCAACCGTAACTATTAATTAAAAAGGAAGGCAAACAAAGGTAAAGCGTTCTTTACCATGAAAGAACGAAGAGCGGGAGGGAATGGTGGAGTTCGCCGTAGATCTTCAACTATGGTGAGTCCTATTCAGTGTTTATCTTAGAAACTGGGGTATAAAATTTTCTGTGTCTATTCCAATGTACTAAGGCAGGGGTATGTCATCTAAAATATGACTGGAGTTACCTCAACATATGCATAATTAAACCATAGTAGGTATTTAACCTGACTTCCCAGACCATTAGGCTAAGTTCAAAACTCCTGACAGTTTTTATTGGGAGGGCAAACAATCTCTACACAAGAGGAAACATAATATAGATAAAACAAAATGGGACTTTACCTTCATGCGCCGCTCTCGTAGAGCAAGCAAACCAGCTTCAGTACATATTGCCTTGATGTCGGCTCCAGAGAATTCATCTTTGGTCATAACAAATTCTTCTAAGTTGACATCATCAGCCAATGTCATCCTTGATGTGTGTATCTACAATTTTTACATATTACTTACTCGTATAAAATCCCAAGTAAAACAATTTCAACAATCACAAGAAGATAAAATGAAGATATCATGTTCTATTATTAGAGTAAGAGTTCCAACTACTATAAAATTACCTGGAAAATCCGCCTCCTAGTTTTAATATCAGGGAGAGGAAATTCAATCTTTCTATCAATTCGACCAGGTCGAAGTAAGGCGGGATCAAGACTTTCAATACGGTTGGTTGCAAGAATGACTTTCACATCTCCCCTTGCATCAAAACCATCTAACTGGTTCAGCAATTCCAACATAGTCCTCTGAATTTCTCGCTCACCACCTGAGTGGGCATCATACCTGTAAAACATATGACTCATCAGAATGAAACCCATACTTTATCTATATCCCTATCCCTTTGGGTAGTCAATAACTCTAAATGCTTACAAAGTACCTCTTTGTACCAACTGCATCAATTTCATCAATGAAAACAATTGATGGTGAGAGTTCATCAGCAACTCTAAAAAGTTCTCTTACCAACTTTGGACCATCTCCCAAATACTTCTGAATTAACTCACTACCAACCACACGCAAGAAAGTTGCCGATGTTGAATTTGCCACTGCCTGTATAACAGGAAAGTTTAAGAATATATGAATATTTTGATGCTGAAGTTCTATTTAAGGTTAGCATAAAGAAAACACGAGCAAAAAACGGCATGCTAATATCCACTTTTAAATACGACACGAAGGCTTGTTAACATAGCCACATAAATGGCCAGATTAAGAGTTGACAACCAACACTAATGGTGGGTGTTAAGATTTCTAGGAAAAACTTATTTTGTATTTAATATACACGAATACATATATATATATATATATATATATATATATATAACTTAACCAGTAGGAAAATAGGTATCAATCTGAACTAAACTATATCTAGAAGTCTATAGCAAAAATCCCTTGATTATAGGGATTTTTGTTTCTAATAATCTTATCCCGTAAGATTGATCTTATCTTCTCCCATAAGATTGATCTTATCTAAATCTTTGTTCTTCAACACTCCCCCTCAAGCTGAGGAATAGACGTCTTCCATTCCCAGCTTGCATATAAGATCATGAAATCTTGAAGCATTTAGCCCTTTGGTTAGAACATCTGCTAGTTGATGATCCAAAGGAACATAAGACACACACACTAGTCCTTCTTCCAACTTTTCTTTGATGAAATGTCTGTCAATCATAATATGCTTTGTCTTGTCATGTTGTACAGGGTTATATGCTATGCTAATTGCAAACTTGTTGTCACAATAGAGCTTCATAGGACCTTCCCATTTGATTTTTAAATCATCAAGAATGATCTTCAGCCCATAATAGTTCACACAGTCCCTATGCAATAGTCTTGAATTTAGATTCTGCTAATGATTGAGCCACTACGTTTTGTTTTTTACTCCTCCATGTAACTAGATTGCCTCCAAGAAACATGCAGTAGCCTGTTGTTGATCTTCTGTCAACCGAAGATCCTGCATGGTCTGCATCCATGTGGATTTCTAAGGATAGTGTATGGCCCCTTTTAAACAATATTCCCTTGCCTGGACTGCCTTTCAAGTAATGTAGGACTCGGTAGACAGCTTGAAGATGAGATTCTCTTGGGTCGTGCATAAATTAACTGATTACGCTCACCAAATGTGGTATATCTGGCCGAGTATGTGCTAAATATATTAGCTTGCCCACTAGTCGTTGAACATGTTCTTGTCCACTGCCGGTTCTTCCTTTGCTTCTCCAAGTTTGTAATTTGAATCCATTGGAGTAGACATCGGTTTGCACCCAATTTTCCCGGTTTCCATTAATAAATCTGCAACATATTTTTGTTAAGAGATGAATATCCCTTGCTTTGAATATGACACTTCAATATCGAGGAAATACTTTAGTTTTCCTAGCTATTTTATCTCAAATTCCTTTAACGGTTTCTGCTTCAATTCCAGCTTCTCTTTTTCATCATTTCCCGTCATTATAATGTCATCAACGTAGACCAACATAATAGTCACCCCTCCTGTTTTTGCGTGTTTCGTGAAAAGAGTATGATCCCTTTGACTCTACTTATATCCTGATTCTTTCATCACTTTTGCAAACCTGCCAAACCAAGTTCTTGGTGATTGTTTTAGTCTGTAAAGAGCCTTTCTCAATTTACACTCCTTGTTACATGTATCTTCCGTAAATCTAGGTGGAACATTCATGTATATTTCTTCATTGAGATCTCCATGAAGAAAAGCATTCTTAACGTCATACTGAAGATAGCAAGATCCTTACTATGTTCATCTTCGCAACTGGGCCTCCTGTCTCCTGATAATCCACTCCATAGGTCTGAGTGTATCCTTTAGCTACCAACCTAGCTTTGTATCTCTCTAAGGAGCCATCGGCCTTGTATTTTAGTGTGTAGATCCACTTATAGTCAACAATGTTCTTCCATATCGGTCTATCAACAACCTCCCAAGTATGATTCTTCTCCAAAGCATTCATTTCTTCTCTCATAACATCTCTCCATTCCTTTTTTGATAAGGCCTCATAAACAGTGTTAGGAATAGCAATTGTATTTAAACTCACAATAAACCTTTTATGGGTAGGTGAGAGGTGTTTGAAGGAGATATAATGGGAAAGTGGATAAAGCGATCGACGGGTGCATTCTCGAGTTCCTTTTCTAACAGCAATAGGAAGGTCTAAATCATCACTTGGATTAGTGGAATGTTTTACCTGTTTGGATATTTGAGCATGGTTGAGGACTCATGGTGATCTCATTTCCAGGACTAGGATTTGATTCTTGAAGTTGCTTCAGTGCTGGAATGTCTAGAGTTTGCTTCGGTGGAATGTCTTGAGTTTGCTCTGATGTTGGAATGTCTTTTCTCCTTGAGTATACTTGAGGAAAACTTGGAAACTTGTGGGGGGTTTTGGCTAGGATGGGAATTAACTCAGGAGGTTCTGTGTCTAGACTTGGCTCGGGTTCTGTGATGCTGATAGAATTTGGTTGGGTTGAGTGGACAGGAGTTGGAGTACGAGTGAGGTCTAGGGTATTTATTGGTTCAAAGGAACTGCAAGGACTATCTTCCATTATGTTATTCTCCCCCTGAAGATAGGACTTTGAGAAGAAGAATTTGCACTATGAGAAAGTGACATCAGCTGAGATATAGGTCCTTCTTGTAGACGGATTGTAACACTTGTATACCTTTTGAGTTGATGAGTATCCTAGAAACACACTCTTAATGGCTCTAGGATCAAGCTTCCCCCGATTTTGGCTATGGACATGAAAAAAAGTAGTACACCCAAATACCCTAGGAGTGAGTCCATTGGAAGTTCTAAAATGAGGTAAAAAGGGTTTAGGAGCTCGATAGGACTCTTATTGTCTAGAACACGTGATGGTAGTCTATTGATCATATAGGTGGCATTAAGAACTGTTTCACCCCAATAAGATTTAGGGACATTTCCTTGAAAAAGTGAGGCTGAAGTGGTATTAAGTAGGTGTCTATTTTTTCTTTCGACCACTCCATTTTTTTGAGGTGTATTAACACAGGATGAATCATCAATAATACCATGTGATTGGAAGTAAGGAGATAAGACTTGGTTGAAATATTCTCTAGCATTGTCTGTTCTAAAAACCTTTATCTTTACCTTAAATTGATTTTGAATCATTGAATGAAAATTTGAAATAACAGTCCCTACATCAGATTTTGTTCAAGGAGAAATAGCCATGTAACCAAAGTACAATCATCAATCAAAGAGACAAACCAACGAGCTCCAGAAATATTGGGTATAGTGGATGGACCCCATATGTCACCATAAATCACATGAAAAGGATGAGAAGCTCTTTTATTAGTAATAGGAAAAGATACACAAGTATGTTTTGCCAATTCAAAAGTTTCACAATGAAATTCAGAGATATCTAATCCTTGAAACAAGTGGGTAAACATAGTTTTTATAAATCTAAATGATGGATGACCTAGACAGAGATGGTGCAACCAAATGGAATCTTTATTCGAAGAACTAAGGAAGAATAAAGGTGTATTTATCTTAGCTTTTTGATATGGTTTAAGGTGAAAGAAACCATTCCATTCCTTAGCAAGTTCAATCCTCTTCCCCTTCTCATGATCCTGAAAAACACACCAAGAAGGAAAAAAAATGTCAACACAATTAAGGTCATTAGTAAGCCTTTGGATAGAGATTAGATTGGTTGATAATTTTGGTACATGTACGGCATTTTTTGGAGTGAGTGTAGGGCTCAATTTTATGTCTCCATAACCAGCAACAGTGGCTAATTCTCCATTGGCAACTATATTTTCCTATTACTTGGACTAGGGTTGTATGTGTGAAAAAACTGTGATATAGGGGCCATATGGTCTGTGACCCCGGAGTCTATAATCCAAAGGCTATTGTAACACTTAATTTTTGAGGTGTCCGTATACAAAGAGAATGTAGGTTTACCTGAGAGAGCAAAGGAACATGTACCTTTCGACTGTCCAAAGGAACTCAACAAACCTCTTAATTTCTCAATCTCTTCATTGCTAAGACTCCCTGCTGCTAGATTTTCTTCATCTTTCTTCTGTTCAGCCGAATGTACCCGTAGTCGTGATTGACCTCCTCGATTTCCCCATTCATGACTTGGTGGCTTCCCATTCAATTTCCAGTAGGTCTACTTTGTGTGTCTCGGTTTTTTGCAATAAGTGCACCATAAATTATCCTTATTTTCCTTCCACAAGTTGCCCTTTCCAGATTGCTTAGGCCGGGCTTGATCACTCCTTTCTTTGTCTTGTTTATCTACCTTTATCACCATTGCTGACCCATCCATCTTTTGGGGCTCAAGAATCACGTTTCTTCTGCTCTCCTCTGCTCTAATCAGGGACTTCTAGTGAGGGTATGGACTCCCTTCCAAGAATTTGAACCCTGACTTGAACAAATTCAAGGTTTAATCCAGCCAAGAAATCATAAATATGCTCTTTTTCTATGAAAATTTTCAGAAAAACATCTTCAGGACTTCTCATCTCAATGACCTGATAATGGTCAAGTTCTTGCCACAGAATTTGCAAAGTATTAGCATATTCTGTGACTGATTTGTCTCCTTGCTTGGTGGCATGGGCTTTGATCTTAATTTCATAGATTTTAGCAGCATTTCATGCCTTTGAATACATACGTTGAACACAGTCCCAAATCTCCTTTGCAGTGGTTAAAAGCATGCACGTATCATTGATTGAAGGCTCCATGGAGTCCCACAACCATAACATGATCATGGAGTCCTCTTCTTCCCATGTTTCTGTTGCTAAATTCCCTATTGCAGGTCCTGATCTTAGCAGGTGATCAAGCTGCCCTTTCCCTTTGTGATAGGTGCGAACAAGGAGTGACTACTTGAGGTAATTCTTGCCATTGAGTTTGTTGGAGGCATGAACATTTTGTACTTCCCTAATTTCTGGATAGAGACAGATTCATCTGGGCTGGAAATAGTGGTTTGAGAAGTTCCAAAATTTGCCATGGTGAAAGAAGGGAAAGACTGGGTAAAATAATAGTTATGGGAATTGAGAAATCTGACAAGAATGATCAGCAATGACGGCTAACTAAGGCAACAATGAAGGTTGTACCGAGAATAACAAAGAATACTTTCAGAAAACCTTAGGGCTTTGATACCATGTTAAGATTTTCAGGAAAAACTTATCTTGTATTTAATATACACGGATACAAATATATATACAACTTAACCAGCAGGAAAATAGGTATCAATCTGAACTAAACTATATCTATAAGTCTATAGCAAAAATCCCTTAATTATAGGGATTTCTGTTTCTAATAATCTTATCCCATAAGATTGATCTTATCTTATCCCATAAGATTGATCTTATCTAAATCTCTGTTCTTCAACAGTGAGCATATATGTTCAATAATATAAAGATTACAGTTTCCTTTATGCAATTGAAAATACCTATCAATATACAAATCCATTCTACTCACGTCTGATTTTTCAGGAGCAGTTAATGCTTATCCAAAGTAAGAGGCATCTTTAACCCAATCCTATAAAACAGATAGTGAAATCATCTACACACTCCAATATTGAAAGCATATGTCATTTGCTTTCATTTCAAAGGTGAAGATGGAAAAATAACAAAGACATTAGAAAAGCACGTAAGAATGTGGAAAACTATATTTTTTGGCACACTGATTTTTAGCAAGGGAAGGCAAGCCTTAGAGCAACTAGAAAGGTTACTCCTTTGTGACCAGAAAGTTACAGATTCGAGTCACAAAAACAGCCTCTTTGTAAAATGCAAAGAGAAGCTACGCACAATCAATAACCCTCTCCCAACTCTCACAAAGTGAGGAGCCTTATACACTGATTTTTAGCAAGTGAGTGCAATATACCGAAATAATAAAAAGAAATAATCAAAGGAATTGTGTGAAAGGAAAGGCATCCAAGTAAAGGAAAGGCATCCAAGTATACACCTTTGCAAGCAAGGTCTTGCCTGTCCCAGGTTCTCCGTACAAGATTACACCCTTAGGTGGCTTGATCCCAATATCTTCATAAAGTTCTGGATGAGTCAGAGGAAGCTCAACTGCTTCTTTAATTTCTTGAATTTGAGAATCCAAACCACCTATATCGGCATAAGATTCCAGCGGAGCTTTCTCAACCTTCATTACAGATACCATTGGATCAACGTCATCCTGAAGAAGCCCAACAACTGACAAAACCTGAAAGGAGGCACAAATCATTAATATCATCAAATATGACAAACAGGATCAAAAATTAAATGAGAAATCAAATATAGGTCACATGTGAAGATGAAAAAAACATTGCTGAGAAAATATTCCATAATTTCCCATGAAAATAATGTTAAAGCAACAGTCTCACAACCTTGAATATAGCAACCCCTAGCATGAACTATGGTGAAGTAACAATAAGTAAGACCTATTTGGCTAGACATCCAGTAGGCATTCTGTTGATGCGTAATATGGCAACACTCAACCAAGCATTTAAGAAGCAGCACTAGATGCCCCGAACCCACATGTTATAACACATAACAGATTATTAACTCGGATATAAATATTCAATTCATTGAAGAGCCTACCAAGTTATGTCTTTGAAATGAATACCCCAATTTCCAATTGCCCTAATCTCACTCAGCTTAGCCTCTGCTCAACTATGAATCAGAACAACGAATTGAAACTCGTGCACTGGAAACCAAGCTTAACCTTATCGAAAAGTTAAGCATCATGCTATTGCTTGACTTCAGCTACGTAACTCGTAACAATGCATCAATAAAATACCCTAAAAACTGGAACTTGGCTGAAATCCATCAAAAAGCGTAAAAAACGCAATGGACTAGTACCTTATTATGCATCAAGATAGCACAGCCAGGCTCGAGCTGATCCTTGTCCACAAACGACAAAATCCCAACATAATACTCCGGCCCAACCGAAGACGACACAATCGCGTGGTTCTCATCGATCAGCTCCTCCAAGTTGCCTACACTCATAGGTGAACCTCTCAAATCGTCCACCTTGGATCTATCTTCCTCAGCCTTCTCTTCCTGGGGCTTCAATCTCTCCTGATTCGACACAAACTCCTCCTCCATGAGCAAATAGTCTTTGATTCGCTCTAATTTCAAGAGTCTGAGTTTGCACTTTGTAAGCGGCGTCACCGTGGGCAGCCGCGCGGCTGCCTCCGGGCCCTTTTGCTTCCGTTGCTTGCGGCCAACGCGGGCGGGAGGGGCGGCGGGCTCGAACTTCTTATCCTTCTTGTCGCCGCCGTCGGGCTTACGATCTCCCGGTTGCCGGTTGAAACCGGCAGACGGTCCCTGACCCATTCTCTAGTTGATAAATTATCGTTTATAATTTGGCTTTGAGAACAAGTAAGCTGGTAAGTTTGGTTGCAGTTTTGGAGGTTTCATATACGTAAAGCAGGTAGAGGTCTAAGAAAGGCCAAAACGACAAAATAGCCTCTATTTTAATATTTTAAAATATTTAAAATGAATCATAATATTTATAAAATATTTAAAATAAAACATAATATTTCATGATGTTAAATCTTTATTAATTAATTATTGAGGTGACAATTTTTTTAAAAAAATTAAAGTGAAGCCCACTGATGTGGAATTTTAAAAAATAAAAATAGATTTTACTATATTTTAAGTTTTAAGATCGTTAAAAGCTTCCCAGAAATTAAACATGGAAGTCAATGTTTTAAAAATCGGACCGGTGATTAAACCGGAGAAGCAGCTAATTCAAGGGTTAATGGTTCAACCGAAATTAAACCGTGGTTGAACCGGTGATTAATAAATATATAAATTTTTATTATATATATTATATATAAAGGATAATTTTTAAACATATTATTTAATTATTTATTTATCTAATTGTAAACTTAAACCTTTAAACTTTAAAATATACATTTTTTTTAAAAGTTCGTTAAACATAACACAAAATAAGATAACAAAGCTCGCTAGTCATATTTCATCAAAAATATTAAAAAATATCACTAATCATAATATTTATTCAAGTTGAAATCATCAAAATCAAAACATTTTAAATAGACCGGCCGGTTCTTTCTTTCACTAGTTCAACGGTTTTTACCGGTTCGACCGCGAAATGAACGGGTCAATCATTCACAAAAAATACAGGCTAAACCGGATCGTTTCATACTCCAGTTCACTGGTTCTCCGATCTGACCGACCGATTCGGTCCGGTTTTTAAAACACTGATGGAAGTGGTCCCATGATCTTGAATAAACAAACCTAGAACTGCCATGCAAACTAATGGCTTCTTCGTCTCCTTTGAAAGCTTCATGCACTCAATTAAGTCCACTTTACATTGATCATAAGACACCCATCTGAAGTCTTGAAGCATCTGAGCTAACTATAGATGAACAATAGCTAATCCCAATGCTTTTCCAGGACAAACCCTACGTCCAGACCCGAAAGAAGCCAAGAAGTTCTTAATACTCCGTAGTTCTTGATATGCTTTGGATACAGTTAGAGTTATCATTGCTTGCATATGGATATGCAGACATAAATGATTAGACAGACTTTTTCGCTAAATACCCAACAGAAAGATTGAGAACCTTGCCCTTTATAAATTAAGAACCGTTTGGTTTCACTTCTGTTTTTCTGTTGTTGTTTTTTATTTTTGTTTCCTATTTTTTTGTTTCTATTTTTTCCTCAAAAAACGAAAACCTGTTTGGTTGAGATTTATAATATAAAAATGGAAACAAAAACTTGTTTGGTTGAGATTTCTAATAAAAAAACTGAAAACAAAAACGTGTTTGGTTTTATTATCATGTTTCTATTTTTTGTAATTATACT